>BDCZ01000129.1:80668-98553 GCA_001662365.1 Chlamydomonas applanata
CGGGGCGGGTCGAATCCCAGAGTCCTGAACTCTAAAATCCTGCACCCTGCACCCCTGCACCCACAGCCAAGACAGGTGCCGACATCCGCGAGCTGCGCAAGAAGATCAGGCAGGAGGAGCTGGGTGTGGTGGAGGCGGAGAACGAGCTGGCCAAGCTGCAGGTGGGCACACCTAGTCACCTTGCTAGGAGATGATCCCCAGCCTATGAGATGATCCCCATACACCGCCTGATGTGTTCATAAAAATCATATCTTTGCACATTATACATGTGTGCACAAATCGCTGCGTCTGTGAACAGTTGAGTGAGCATTTGCACAACGTGAGAAAAATAGCTGTGTAAGGTTGGTAGTTTTGTTTTGCGTGTGGCTGTTTTGGTGGTACAAGTGATGACTCGCCACACAACCCTTCTGAACATGAACTCCTACATGTGCATGCGACCATGCGTGACGTCCCTCCTTTGCTGCCATCAACCGCCCACCAACTGCCCTCACCTGGCATGAACCGCCACCAAACTGCCCTTGCCTGGCATCAACCGCCATTAACCGCCACCAACCGCCTGCAGGTGGACATCCTGAACACAGAGGCGCACAACGTGCGGCTGGCTGAGACCCTCAAGCTGCTTGACGAGGAGCTGGGCGAAAAGGTGGGGCCCATGGGCTGTGACCTGATGCTGTGCGCTCTGCCCTTTTAGTTGCGACTACTGCGCACGGCTGGGCCTGCCAGTCGGTGCTGTGCTGCGCTGTGCCGTGCCGTGCTGTGCCGTGCCGTGCTGTGCTGTGCTGTGCTGTGCTGAATGCTGATGGTGCGCTAGGCTCCTGCGCTGATGCACTGATACCTGTGGCTGATCCGTTGTTGCCTTGTTGTGTACTGCCGATTTGTCACGTGTACTGCCGCTCAGTCGTCCGCCATTGAGAAGTACGAGAATGAGATCAAGCGGCGCAACGACGAGATCGAGAAGAAGACGCGTGAGATCGATCTGCTCAACCGAAAGTGAGTCAAAGTGTGATGTGTCAAACTATGATGTGTCGAACTGTGATGTGTGGTGAGCTTTGTCACACTCATGTGAAAGGAAGAGCGAGGGATGCAAATCATGTAGAGTTGCTCACAGGACGTGTCGTTGTAGATGGTCCTGTGTGGCTGTACGTTGAAGGCGCCTTGTGCTACGGGATGGAAACAGGCACGCCTGCCTGCAACGGACGCTCGCAGAAAAACGGCCATTGCATGCAACATGCACCACTAACACTGGTATGCATGCGGTGCTAATGCTGTACTGCCGCGCACCCGTTGCGAACACCCCAGGCTCGAGCGCATGGTGGGGGCGATGGGGGAGGAAGAGACAGGCCCTCTGGAGGCGACCATCAAAAACCTGCAGCGTGAGATCGACAACAAGGGACAGGAGAGCTCGGAGATGCAGAGGCGCTGGATCGCTGCACAGGTGCGGGGGTTGTAAAGGGCCTTAGGGGGCTCTTGGGGGCTTGAGGAGCTTAGGGGGCTTGGGATGCGTGTATTTAAGAGTGACGGGTTTCGCCGCGGAGGTAGGGTTCAGGGCTGGGGACAGGGCGTGGGTGTGGGTGGCTTGGGAGGGAGGCGGTACAGGGCGCGGCGGCTTGCAGTGCTGTTGTGATAGCTGACAGCTGCCACCTCAGCGGCCCCTGCCCGCTGGGCCCCAAGTGCCCAGTGTCCGCCTGCCTTAGCCTGACGCTTGCAACAGGCACGATTTCTCGGCCTGCCGCTGCCTTCCAGCTGGCTAGCTCTTACTGTACAGTGGCTTGGAAGGTGGTCAGAGCTTGCTCTCGGTCTGCCTGGACCTCGGTGGGCCTCAGTCAGCAAGCTCGGTGGATCACTCACTCTTTTTGGCCTCTTTTGATGTGTCATATGTAGCTGACAATGATGGTGTGCGTCCTTGTGGCTTACAAAGGCTGCCGTTGACCCATCAAATGGCTGCAGGGTGAGCTGGTGGCGCTTCAGAATGAAAACATGGGTGCTGCTGAGACGGTGACGCGCATGCGCGCGGAGCACACGGTGCTGGTGCAAAAGCGGCGGCGGCTGGAGGCGGCGCTGGAGGGTCACAACAAGGTAGGGAGGAGGGGGTGGTGTTGGGATATATGGTAGGTGACCATATGTCCTGAACATCTCCGGAGTGCCTATTGCAATCCTTACAGGTGGCTGTTGTAAACAAACAGCAATGTTGATCCTGGTGGCCTGGGGAAACCGCAAAAGGGGCCGGGGACGGACATTGTGGGAGGGAAGCAGGGGAGCCCTGAGAGGAGGACTGATTGCAAGGGGTGGTGATGATTTTGGTGATGGTATGCTTTTGTTTGCATTGCGTGTTTCTTGACATGGTGTGCGTGGCCGTGTATGGGGTGGGGACAAGTCAAGCCCGATTGCAACAAAGAGCTCCATCTCGGTACCCAGCCACTGCGTTGTGCATGCGCGCAGGAGATCAAGAACCTGGGCATGCAGATGGGGCGGCTGCACGTGCAGCTGACTCGAGTGAACGGCCTCATCGCGTCCAATGCAGCTGCTCGTGAGGACCTGGCCGAAGATAACAGCCGGCTAGAGTCTCAGATCAAGGTGGGTTGATTGTGTGCTCAAAGGGGGAGGCCATCGTCACGCCATGACTCCCAATGATTTGCATCTCCAATGACTGATTGATAATGGCTGGCCATTATCAATCAATTACCATGATGCCGTGACGCATAGCTTGAAGCACAGACCCTGCACCACCAACACCAGACACGAAATATTTCAGCCCTCAGCTCTAATCCCTGAACTGTGAAGGCCCGCAGAACGTCCCAGGGAACACCCGCCCGTTTACCCGCATCCCCCCACCCCCCACCCCCACCCCCCGCACCCCCTCCAACACACACACCACCACCACCCCTCCTCACACCTATGTACCTATGAGGCCTCATGTACCAGGGCGAGCTGCTACGCGGATGAGCTGGCTATACCTATATACCTCAAATAGTCATATACCCTGACATACATACCTACATACCTTTACACAGGGTGAGCTGCTGGACATGGAGGCCGAGTCGGGGCGGCTGCAGACAGCGATCGAGGACGGGCGCACGACCAAGCGCGACGTGCTGGCGGAGATGGTCGAGGTGGAGCGACAGGTGCGGCAGGGCCCGCTTCGATTCGCGGCCCAAAGTGTTTGCCGCGGTTGCCTGCCCAACCCTGTTGGCGCCGCGGTTGCCTGCCGCGTTCTGGCATGGCTTGCACTGGTCGCTTGTGCTGGTGCCGTGCTGGTTGTGTGTGCCGGCACGGCGCTGGTTGTGCGTGCTGCTGTGGTGCTGGTTGCAAGTGCTGCCAGAAACTACTCTGGAGACTACTCGTCACCCGACTGTCCACCGTTGTTACCACTTTCAAAAACCGGCGCGCGGCTTTATTTGGCCTGCCTTGCCTACTCAGGCCATGCTGTGGGAGCGCAAGATCATGCTGGAGAAAGAAATGAAGGAGGTGCTGGACCCGACCGTGGGTCAGGACGTGGTGGGGGAGATGCGCAAGGAGATCCACCGCATGCAGCTGCGCCACCAGGAGCTCATGAGGCTGCAGGACAAGCTCATGGCGGTACGTATGAGGGAGAGTGTGAGATGCAGGAGGGAACGGAAACGGGGGCGTGCCACAGGGCATGGTCGTTGTGCATATGAGCCTGTATGCTGCAGTGCATGGCCGGTGTGCATGGTAGCTGTGCATATGCAGTTGTGTAGGACCAACCGATGGCGGTGCACCCCACCCCAACCCTGAACCCAATCTGCGCCCCAACCCTGAACTTCACCCTGAACCCAACCAATCCAACCAACCCTGCGTCTGACCCCAGGACTTGGAGCGGGCACTGTCCAAGCGTGAGCTGATCGGCATGAAGGGCCGCGCAACGGTCGCGCGCGCCAAGGAGCAGAAGGGCAAGTCAGCGGCCACACCGGATGGGCTCACGCGGGGCCAGCTGGACAAGGCGGTGGGGGACCTGCAGCGCAGCGTGCGGGACACGGACCGTGAGGTGTGTTTGTGTGATGGGGGGTGGGGGGTGGGGGCCGGGGGAGCTGATCCTGGCCTGGGTTTTGATCCCGCCTTGTGCTCTGTGGTTCGGCGCGGTCTGTGATGCGTACTCTGAGCTGTTGTAGCCAGCTGTTGTAGTGGGCTGCGCAAGCATCCGTTACCGTAATGTGTTGCAGCGCTGCGTGCCCTCCCGCGCGTTGTTCACGCTCGCCACGCTGCTGAATGCTGACTGACCCCATCGCCATGCCGCCGCTGCTACTGCCGCTGACCCCTCGCCATGCCGCCGCTGCTACTGCTGCTGCTGACGCCGCTGCTACTGCCACTGCTGCTACTGCTGCCGCTGACGCTGCTGCGCAGCTTGTGGCCACTGACGCGCGGCTGGCTGAGCTGGAGGGCCAGCGGGAGGCCTTACAGCACGCAGCCACACAGGCAGCAGACACGTGCCAGGGGCTGCGTGAACGTGAGGAGATGCTAAAGGCTGAGCTGGCTGGTGCATTGGCTGCGAAGTACAAGCTGCTGCTGGCGACGTCACGGCAGCAGAAGCAGGCCAAGCGGTACGAGGACATGGCGGCGGGGCGGTACAAGTCACTGGCTGACACACCTGAGGCGCTGGACACGGCGGTGGCTCAGGCGGGCGAGCGGCTGTCGGCGCTGTTGACGGTGCTGGATGCCGTTCGGGCTGCTGCCCCTCAGCTTGGGGGGGAGCTGGACAAGATCCTGTGCCATGTGGCTGACGTGTAGGGGTGCAAGTGGGGCAAGGCACGAGGCAGAGGGTCCCCATTGAGGGGTAGAGGGGATGGCATTGAGTAGCCGGCATGTGGGGTTGTGGGCATGGCAGCTGTGGGCGCACTGTTGCAGCAGACGACACGAGTAGTGAAACGATGACACGAGCCTCCCGCCTAGGCTGGTTAGACAAGTGGATGTGGCACAGCTGGCACAGACCAGCTGGTGTAAAGTACGTGCTGGTAACTGGTGCCTGTGCACCTGTTTGAGCGCGGGAGGTTCGTGCCGCCGCGTCCCGCCTCCCTCTTTTGTGTACCCTGCACAGACGAGGCAATGGTATTGACAGTTCAAAATCTGATGCTCGGCGCCGTTTACAGGCGCCATTCCAGCTCTAGCTGAAACACAAATTACCGAAAATGGCGTCCCCTACTGACCATGGCGTGCAGCAGCCCACAATCCCTGTCCAGTGCAATTGCTTTGGAGTCTCCTACCTGGATGCATACCGCAGGAGCCACGGACTGCCACCGGTGCGAAGTGCTTGCCTTTAAAAGTGTTCCGGTAGCAGGGTGCCGAAAGGTGTTGGGGCTATGCACGTAGGCGTGCCTGGGCTTTGCGGACGAGAAGGAGCTGCCTGCTGCTGCTTCCGGGATGCACCCCGGGATGCAGCCCGAGCCAAACATGACCAAGGTACGTTGGGCGACAGGTATTCTCCCTTGCTGCAGCTGCATCCTCACTGACTACATGGCTGCCGTGTTTCTGCGCCTGAACTCTTGTGGATGCGTATCTGTGTCAATCTGCAGTGGCTCTGCGTGGGCTACAGCGCACAAGTAGCTGGTGACCACGACCTCCCGCACTGTGAGGGTCTCGAGGTGAGGGTTGGCGCACCCGCTTGCGCTTTTTTTTTGCCACGTCTGATGCTGACCCAAGCATGCATCCCCGCTGTTCGCAGATGCTTTGGATAGACCAGGCGGTGACCGCCACGAACGCGGGGCACCACCCCAGCACAGGCAAGGCACACTGGGGTTTTTGCATGGGTCTGCATGTTGGTACCCTGTTGCGCATGATGACGCATACCATGCCAGCATGTGATGTCCGCACAGCCACATCCGTGCGCCACTACTGCCCGCCTGCCGCAGCTGAGATGTGCCCCCTTTGCCCCTGCCCAAACGCTGCACCTGCAGGCCCCACAACGCACCCATTAGCCACCCCGCTTGCCGCTTCCAGCAGCATGCACCACACTAGTGCGCAGCAGCACGCACAGCCTGCGGCCACGACAGGCAGCCTCTTCACATCTGCAGCATCGCGCAGTCAGCAGCAGCAGCAGGGCGAGGCACAGGAGACGCCTGACTACCTGCTCTTCCGGATGATTGCCAAGGCGAACCAGAATCTGGAGGTGAGGGAGATGCATGGAGATGCAGCATGCAGAATGCTGAAGATATGTATCCGCGCATGCCCAGATTGTGCTTACATGGGGCTGGGGACCATTGTGAAAACGCCGTTTCGCTAGGTTCTAATCGGTATGCCTGGCTGATGCGCGCAGCAATGACTGCCATTATGCCACTGACAGGCTGCCTTCACGTGCGGCACACCAACGCGTCATGCATGCATTCTCTGGCACCAGCTCGCCCACCACTGCAGCACCAAGAATCATGTGTTTGCACGTATGTGCTTGCACCGCTGTGCTTGCAGAAGCTGCAAAAGGCGGTACTGAAGAATGAGGGCCCCGTCAAGCTGCAGCAGGCACCCAAAAGCTGGGAAGAGGCACAAGACAGGTACGGGGCTGTAGCATGAGCTAAACCCCAGCCATCTGGATGGTTGTCAGCGGCCAACCCACTCGCTCAGTTGTGTACACTGGATGTGTTGAGCTGGCGCTGTCCAGGGCCAGCTCTTAGCATAGGCCATGCCGTAATCAGGGTTTTGTCAGCAGCTCAGCACGTGGCATGGTGCATGGTGCCTGTATTCCTAGCTGTTCACATCTGTGTCCCTGGCTGGGTGGTGTGACTTGATGCCATTTCCATGGCCCATGCCTCAATTCCCCCTCGTCTAGCTCGTCTGGCTTCATCTGATGCTTGACTTGATCTGACGCCTGGCTGCCGGATGCTTGACTGCAGGCTGATGGACAAGCTGAGCCACAACGCATCACGCGTGTACGCGGGGGCCATCACAGTCGCCAGCTCAGCAGCCAGCGTGCTCAAGCCGCTGTCTGACTTCTTCAAGTAAGAACTTCGGATGAACGTTTGCCAGGGCTGTTTCAGATGAAGGCACGCCACCCGGGCTCCTGCTCAGCACTCACATCCGCAATGGCCACGGCTGAGCAGAGAAACCTGGCAACCTCGAACAGCAACCAGGGCCGAGGGGGGAGGACAGGGGTATGTACTTTTTGAAGTGTTCTTTGCTTGCCTCCACAGCTGGACTCGTTTGGACTCGTCCAATGTAGCAAGGCTGCCAGGAAAGCCCGCCCTACATGGGGCTATGCCATGCGGCGGGTGGCTCAAGCACATTAGGTTTTGTGTGCTGGATTGTTTGTGTCATTGTGTGTGTGTGTGTGTGTGTAACCAGGGGTCAGTGGTTGTTTGGTGGTGGTGGTTTGACTGCGTGCGGTGCGGTGCCGGATGCGTTTGCTGGTGTGCTGATCCACCCCTTGGGGTGTCCCTGCCCTGGTTCAACTCTCCCTAACACAGTTAAAAAAGGAATTGCTGGCTGCAGCAGCGCAGCATTGCCTCTGCAACTGGAGAGGGGATGGCATGGTGCGGCTCGTGGGGCATGGCACACCGACTGCTGGAGCTGAACGGAGCAGGAGTTGCATGATGGCCTGGTTTGCTGGCTGAGGGGTGTGGGCTGCAATGCAGGTGTGCTGCTTAGGCGGGGCCTGAGGGAATGAGGCAGATGACGCATGGCATGGCCGGCGTTGCGTACTTGTATGTGGGCTCTGCATGTGCACGTGGTGTGTGCCGGCTTGGGAACTGAGTCGGCATGGTTTCGTGCGGGTATGCTTGGCTGGCGGGTGGATGCAGCGGTCATGGGTGGAGGGGACTGGGCGGTCTGATGTTTTCTTTTCACCCCAAGGGCGTACAAGGGCCCTACTCAAGAGGCATGTCCTTTACAGGGCTATGCTTCACATATGACAAGATGAGGCTGTTTGCAGGGGTCTGAATGCTCAACATTATGGGTAAGACCTTAACAGGGATTTGACGTTGTCGCTTGACACTGTTGCTTGGCAATGCGGCTTGATGTTTGTTCATGACTGTGTTGAAGTGGTGTATTTCCGAACCTCTTAGCCTGGTATGGCTCAGTTGGGTGCGTCAGACCAGGCCAGAACATGACTGTGGTGAAACGAGGATTGAACCAGGGTTTGGAGATAGTGGCGGGTGTCCGCCTCGATGCATAGCATCATCGTGCATATGCCCTGTTGTACAATAGGCTGTTGCTTCCTTCCTTTTTCATACTGCACCTGGTTTGGCCGTGCTTCGTAGTGTAGAGGCTGCCGCATGCATGCAGTTGCAACCACACGCGCACTGACCATGGTTGGACTGGTGTCTCTTTTCATGAAAGACGGATGGTGCTTGACTGTTTGTATGCTCAAGGTTCATACCTTCACCATGTTACATATATGCTATGACGTCTTCGTGCATGCCATGGCCGTGCCGTGGCCGTGGCCGTTTTGTTGGGGCCAACTGGTAGCAACTGCCCTGTTCCTCCTGTAACAATGTAAGTGAAAGAAGCACTGCGTGTCCCGCGCCCACCCCTCCCACCCCCACCTGCCTGACACAGCCGAATGCCAGCGGCAGGCTGTTTGTGGAATGGCTCTGGGCGTCATGTTTCGTCCGCTCGCTCCCTCCCTGTTTTCATGTCTGCTTGTGACACTTCAGGCTCCGGCATGCAGACACATCTGTGACACGCCGTGTTATTAATATTATTATTGGGACACTTCTGACTGGATGTGAAGTGGCCCCCTGCGCACCACGTGGCGCTCCTCTGTGTTGTTCGTGCAGCTGCCTGGGGCCAGACGGCCTATTCAGGATGCTGCACAGAGCAGATTCTGGCCCACACATCGTGTTTCACATCGTGTTCCACATCCGTCATAGCCGATAGGGCTGCAGCTTGGGATGCTACTCCCAGATCAGGCACACGACTTACGTGTGGGGTCCAGGTTCGGTAGCGGGAGGGTCGATTGGCGTGCAGATTGGTGGTGTTTGGGGGGTGTATTATGATGTTTCTGACAGCCTGCTGCTGCGTTTACCCAGCAGCCATCAACCACGCCAGCAGCTCGGTGCGCCAACCAACTCTGGCCGCTGGCCTTACACAAAAGCCTCCGCAGCCATGCCCATGCCACTCTAGCTCTGGTGCTGCAAAGCGCACTGTTCGCCACGCTGCAGCAAGCACAACTGCGACTAGAGCGCGTGTGCCACATGCTTTCAACTCAACAGGCACACCGCACATCATCGGCATTGACTGGCAGCAAGCATCAGCGTGTTTCAAATGACCCACGTCCAACTGCCAGCATGATGCTGCCATCCAGCACGACATGATGTAGTGTGCATATTAGGCTGCACAATGGCGGTGCCATAAGCCCATAACTTGGCATTGCAGATTGCGCTGCTCCAGGTGCCTAGGCAGGGCCCTCCTCAAAGCTGCTTGTTGCAGGTTGGACAGCCTTGAGCGCCAGGGCCTGCTTCAGACAGGCCGATCACAATGTGTTCTTCCTGCACTGCTGCGCAGCAACCGCTCACTGTCCGCCTGACCCCAGCTGCAGCAGAGATGCCGGTGCGGAGACCGGAGCCGACCCATAACCTGCAATCGGCCACCTGGTTAGTTCACCGCATGACGGCGCTCAGTGCGCCCGATATGGCGCAGTTCCCTTGAGTGCCCCGAGCACCACCTCCACAAAGGTGGCCTCATCCAGGAATGGCTTGGACTCTGCACTGACCAGGTAGCCCTCCGCAGCAGGGCCCAACATCGTGCGCATCACATTGTTGGCCTGCAGCAGCAACAGCAGCAACGACGTATCTATCAGTTTCAGCAGCAGCAGCAGCAGCAGCAGCGGCGGCGGCAGCGGCGGCAGCAGCAGCAACAGCAGCCCACATGGGGGCCAACAGGGAGCAAAGCATCGTATGCAGGATCGTACAAGCTCCTAAGATATCTGGCGGACTTGCGCCTGCTGTGCAGCAGCCAGGTTGCTGCTGCTGCCTTGCAGGGGCAGCATGGCCTGCAGCCCTGCACCCAGCCCTGCGCGACCTCCTGAACCCCCCGCCGGCTGTGCCCGCTGCTTCGTGGCTCACGCCTTGACTTGAAGCACTACCGTGTTTCCCATTGGGCGTGCTGTGGTTCCCTGACCCTCATGTGCATTGGCTGCTTCTATGGCGCACGGCCCTCCATGCGATCTCGCCACACCTGGTCACACGTGATGGAGCCGCGCTTGGTGATGTCTAGCATGCCGAACATGGTCTTCAGGTCAGTGTCAGTGATGAGAGGGTTCGTGCCTGCCAGCTTGACCCCTTCCAAGTATCGCACGATGAACTGCCTGCAGCCCAGCAGATGCACGAATGCCACAGCAAATGTGTGATGCTGCATGGCTGTGCAGCATGCGGGGTGCACGCAGAGCCTACAAGTGGCGCACGGCTTGCTGGGCTGGGCTGCGCCAACACGTGCATTTACCAGGCTGATGCACACAGGCACGTTCCCATGCGGCCTACATGTGGCATGCCGCAAGCTTGCGTGCCTACCTTGGGTTTTCTGGTTTATGGAACATGAGCTGCGCTGAGAGCGCCTCTGCAACGATTGCACATCGTCCACGTAGTATGCGGGTTAAAAGCCATTTAGATGAGCAACAGGTGCCACGATGCTCTCGCATGACCCACCTAATAGCTGACATAACTTGTGCTTCTCCAAGTACTCCTCTGCTAAAACTCGAGGGTCCACTGACATTTTGATAGCACTGCTTCTGAATGAAAAGGTGTCCACCAAGTTTATGTTGTCTTGGTTGCAATCCTCCGCTTCGGCTGCCTTCTAAGTTCGACTGCTGGTGGACCGAGCACGCGTGCCCATGAATGCAGTCGTGAGGACGGCACTTGCGATAAAGACGGAATGTGATTTGTGGATCGTTAGGCTCGAGACCCCTCTTGACCAGTGTGTGAGATAGGACACACTTCTGGCGTGTCGTCTGGTGCACATGCTGCTCAAGCGCATGTGGAGTAGCCAGGTGGCAGAAATCCCTCATAGAAAGCCTCAAAGTTCGCAACTGCCACACGTGCAGCCTGCAGGCGCAGGCAGGTGGATGGTTGTTGGTGTCACGGCATGCAAGCTGACAGCTTGCCGAGCTAACCCGCAGCTGTGCATGTGCTGTGCGGGATGAGGGCACTGCGTGTTGCAGGGTGCCAATCTAAAACGCACCCCCCACAATGCTGGCTATCCATGTTGAACACACACCTTTTCCAGGTCCCATCCCTTTGCCTGCGCCACTATGCCTAGGATTGCTTCCAGGCCACTGTCGATGGCCAGCGGTGTGTTCTGGTCTGACTCTGCGAACGTCAGACAAAAAAGCTGTGAGCAAGCAATGCGTTCTAGTGCCTTGTGCTTGCGGCTGGCTTTGGGGCAGTGGCAGCCAGCCAGCGAGCCAGTCAACCAGCCAGCCAGCCGCAAGCACCCGCACATCTGTGGCCACTGTGCATGTTGTGCTCATGAGCCCAGCTGTCCCCTAGCCCTTGTACCACGAACCCACCTATCAGCAGCCTGTCGTCGGGCACCGCCACGATGCGCTTCGCCAGCTTCTCCACTGCCCCCGTGTCTCTGGCGTTGATTGCCGCGCTGAAGCTGAAGAACAAGTGGCTGCCGACCCCAGGCAGCCGTGTCAACTGCACCACACTCTCTGGAGAGCCCCCAAAGCTGTGCAGCATGATCTTGTGAGGCAGCTGCCCGGCTGGTGTGCCCTGCAGCAGCTCCTGTGAGAATGTTTGGGCGTGTGAGCACGTTCAGCATATGAGCACATTTGAGCATATGTGCTGACATGGCCAGGCGCTGGGGGTGAGAGTTGTGCAAATCCTTTCAGCGCTGATGGAAGCAGCTCATTGACAGCAGGCAAGCGTCATGAGCACGACCACCATGTGCTATGCAGGCTGTGCGGCTTGAAGTGCACACATGTGCAGTGCGCACCTGCAACGGCCCTTGCGCTCGCACACAATGCATGGACACTGGCCGTGCCAGCTCCGCTGCTATGCTCATGTGCGTGCGCACGAGTGCCATCTGGTGCTCCAGGGTGACACTGACCTGCAGTGATCCAGCATCAGACGTGAACTCTATCAGTATTGTTGCTGGGATGCACATGTTGCACTGCTTGCTGCTGTGGACTTGCCAGCATCGGTCATGACAGCTGCCAACAGTCGAATGGCCAGGCAACCAACCTGCTCCACTCACCCTTGTGCCAGGCACCACAGCTGCCCGGTCCAACCCAAACTCCCCCACCACAGCCTCTGGGTGGGCTGCCAGCAGCTCCCGCAGCCTTGACTCCCATGTTGTGCTGGGCATGCTGTTGACCAGCCATTCGATCTGCGATGGATCCTGCTTGGCTGGAACGTCCAGGATCGGACGCATAGATATGTTCCCACCCTGATGGCCGCTGCCCTCGCCATCGCTGCTGCTACTGCCCTGATTGCACTCGGTGGCGTGCTGCCAGGCGAACCATGGGTGCACGCCGAAGCACGGAATAACCTTGGAGGGCGCAAGTTTCTGCGAACGCAAGCGAAGGACGACAAACCCTAGCGCCATGCCACATCATGCATGTGCGCCATATTCATGCGATGCGAGCATGCTGCATGCAAATGTGAACAGCATGGCCTTGATTGCAGTCAGCGCCCCTTGCCCTCACCTGCAGTCGCTCCACGTTCGGCCAGTCCTCCTCCTTGACCCCCATCACAGCCACGCACGCCGCGCCTAGCCCTGCCAGTGCATGCTCGTTCTCTGCATCATCTTGCGGGTGCGCATGGGCGTCTGGAAGCCGCATGCCTGCCACAACACCCCGCATGGCAGCGCCTGGCTCTGCGGCTGCCGCGGCTGCCATGCTGCGTGCGTGGGCAAGGTGGCCAGGTGTACCTCTGCTGATGCTGGCACAACTGGTGCTGGCACCAGCTGTGAGAAGTCCTGACACTGATACAGGTCCTGAGGCTGCCCTGTGCCACGAGCTGCTGCAGCTGCGCCACTGATGTGCTGTTTGTGATGGTCGTAGGCCAGTGGCTGCTGCCTTGTGAGCTATTGCATGCCCCTGTGCAGCGTGCAAAGGCTGCTGCTCACCACGTCCCGAATGCACGGCACGGGGTTGAACACGCGTGGCCAGCATGCAACGCTGCAACCCTGACCGCCCAGCCCTCAAGCTAGTGCATATGATCTTTGCAGCTGCCAGCAGAACGCGACTGCCTTCAAGTTATGTAATGTAAAAGACGCCACTTGGGCGTAGTTAAGGAAGAGGGAGATCACGGGTGTGAGCAAGCCCAGTTCTGCTTGTTGGTGAGCACGAGCTTCTGCAGGGCCATACCCAATAGTGTAATTGTGTAATGTGTGAGGTGTGACGCCCATGAAGCACTGAATTTACAAGCCTCCAGAGAGCTATACCAGTATGGTTGCCATAGTTGACCTCCATTTGATCACCGATCTGCTCAATTGGTTCACTTAAATAACAGATGTGCAGGCAGCCAAACATAATGGAAGTGGAAGCGGCACTGGCAGCTCGTCCTGCAACATGCCAAGTTGCTCAGCTGTATAGTAAAGAAGGCTGAGCTGACCTTACCCACGCTGGCCCCTTGTTGGCCCCCATTTGTTCATCCTGACCCCAGTATGACCACCAGCCAGGGCCAACCGCCATCTGGACTATCACGTATCAGGTACTGGAAAGACCACCCTACTTGCCACCAAACAGGCGCATCGATGCCCCTGGCTGGCAGCTATGGACACCTAGTGCTCTGGGCACCTGTTCACTGCCAGCTTCTTTCAAGCACCCTTGTGGAAGCTCTCAAAGCCACGGTACAGCTCTTGCCCCTGAGCCTCCTCCCCCTTCTCCGTGCTCAGTCCAAGCGGCTGAGCCCATGGGCTGTGTCCACATGGCTGTGCCCACGGGGTAAAGCCAGCTGAAGGCAGCGGTTGTCCCTCTTTACTCCCCTTCCTTCTCCACAAGCACAAACAGGTCTGTGCCCTTGATCTTGTCCCGACCGTTCAGGAAGGGGAGCTCGATGACGCATGCCGCCTCCACCACCTCTCCCCCAGCCTTGTCTGCGCGCGCAAGGGGAAAGAGGTACATGGTCAACGTCAACAAGAGTACAAGCGGCATCACATCTGAGCATCTGGCATCACATCCAGCCATCTCTCTCTCTCTCTCATCTAGCCAGTGGGGACCGCTTCGCAGCTCCAGGACCTGTCTTTGGGACGTGCCAGCCAGCCAGCCAGCCGGTCAGTTAGCCAGCACTCCCACCGCTTCCCTGCCCCTACAAGACGTGCAATACCCAATCTGAACAGGCTGCACCACCTGCTCTGCCCTGACGCACTAATGGCTGCAACTGACGCCTGTGCTTTGCTGCAGATGGAACGCCGTGCCCCTGTCAACAGAACAGAGCCCTGCCAACGCTTGGAACAGCACGTTGGAACAGCACTCAGAAGAGGACTCACGTACGAGCTTGATGCCAGCGTTGAGTGTACCGCCTGTGGCGATGAGGTCATCCACCAGCAGTACGCGCTGCCCCGGCTGTACCGCGCCCACATGCATCTCGATCTTGTCGGTCGAGTACTCGGTGATGTACTCCTCGGCGATGGTGGCGCCTTGGGCATGCAAAGGAAGGCCAGAGCAAAGCTGAAGTGGGAAAGGTGTGGATGGAGGAAGCTTAAAGGAGCATATGTGGGAGCGGTGTGCATGGAGGAAGTGTACTCGGTCGTGGAGCTGGTGGTACTTTGGACAGGTACAATGCGTCAAGGTGATTGCAAGGTGGTGGCAGACCCACAGATGGTGTGTGCTGCTGCACCTCCATGTAAGATTGCAAGCACCCCAAGCAGCAAGCACCATCCCTTGGAGACAGTTTTGTCAGGGGTGGGCGTAAGAGTAATAAAGGAATTAAACATGCTTAAAGTAATATTTCAAGGGCCCAAAGGGCCCCGTCTTCGGTAATCGGTTGACCCTGGGATTGTCCAGAACTATTACCGACGGTAATATTTTTCACGGCACTGCAACATAACATTATTACTGCAATGCTTAGGAAAGGATTAGTTGGACAACAGAAGCAAAGCTGCTGGTACTTCTGTGGTGGACTGCACAGAGCAGATGCGTTGTTGTGATTGGACCAGGTTCCCATGTCCCAGAACAGCCCTTGTAAAAGCACCCAAGGCCATTTCCTGCAGTGCAAAACCCTTATACTTCAAGCAAATCGCTGTGAAAGCCCGGGGCTCCGCCGCGGACCCTGCCGGGGGGATGTTCCTCCACCCGGACCCCCACCTCCTTATGGGGCCGGCCGCTACGCGGCCGGCGTGCGGCGCTGCGCGCCGCTGACACCACGCGCAGCTGCGCGCGGGGGCCGCCCTGCGCCCAGCCCTGTCAAAGTACCTAGTAGTAGTAAGTAGTAATAAATTCACTGGCAAGGGCTGCATAACTATTACCGGAAGTAACAATCCTGAAACCTTGCGCGCATCTCTGAGTCTTGTATTTGGCTGATAGCTGCCTTACCTGGCAGCTTGCCAGGCTTCCGCAGGGGTACAAAGGCACACTTGAGGGCTAGCGCGAGGGGGGCGCCAAAGATCAGGCCGCGCGCCTCGAAGCCTGCAACGATAGGGAGGCAGCACATTATGCATGCAGCGCATCATGCATTTCACACTTGTATGCACTTCTCAACCCATGAGGTGTGCCACAGGAACTGAGTGTGTGCACGGCGTGCAGCGCTGCTTCACATGCTGAGCAGGGCCGCAGCACCCCCCTTGCATGCCTCCCGCATGGCATGGGGGCAGGGTTGCATGGCAGTAGCATGCTCAATGGCTGCCTGCGACTGTGCGCCGTGCGCACCCGCGACGACGTCGATCTTCTTGTCCTTATATTGCTCCGCGAACAAGTCGATCGTGTACTGAAAGGCCAGGGGGTTAAGCAATATGGTGGTGACATCCCAGAAGAGGATGCCTTTCTTTGGAAAGTCTGCATACGTTCGATGGCAGGGCAGCACTGTGTTTGAGCACGAAACACTAGTGACGGCCTCAATGATATAGGATGGCCTGGACTCTTAGAGCGATAGTGTTGCAAGCCTAAGCTCATACCAGGGATGCCACGGATCGAGTCCAGGATCAGCTTCTTCTTTTCGTCGGCAGTGGCCATTTTCCACGACGTTAAGCACTCAATTCCTGATTATTACGACCGACTACCCGGAACGATGACGGTGCTTGATGGTCGAGTGAGACGGGGCTTAGGGTTGAGCGGATCTGCTCCCCTGGCGGCCCTGTTCACGCCCCAGCAGGCGCCACAAGGCCCCCGCACATGCTCCCGATCGGCGCTGCCGCCGGGCGTGGGCTCCCGAGCACCGAGCACAATGGTGATGATCACCGCCCGGCATGCTCCGGGCGCACACTGTGCACCTCGCGGTGCCACCGTCTCCCTTTACAAACACGCAAACGGAGCGCCCATTCCTACCGATCCCTGCCCTTCCATCCGCGACCTGTGCAAGGGGTCCCCTAAAACCACCCACCCCCCAGAGCAGGCCTCTCAGCATTGCGTTCACGACTGCACCTCAGCCGTCCGCGATCTAGGTGCCTCGACGGCCCTCCCAAGCACCTGGATGCCACACATGCATCATGCATGCGGACTGCCCATGCGACACATGAACCACCTGCGCTGCCCACGACAGCTGCCTGCATCCCATGCGCCACCTGCGGTCCTACATACCACAAACCCCGAGCCCTCCACCACTGTGCGCATGGCTCCGCGGCAGGCACATGCAATCCACCATACTGCAGCACCATGCCACACCCCATCCAGCCTCCCGCACCACCAGCACTTGCCCTATAGCGCACTGTCACGATGGACGCCTACAGCCGATCCTGGGCACACTCGCATCCGACGCCCCGCCGCCCTGCCCACACATACCCCGACCGCGCCGCGCTCTCCCGCCACACACCAGCATGGGGACCGCGCAGCACGCGCAACAACAACCCATGTCACGCGCCCACACTGTCCAAAGCCACCAAAATGTCGGTCGTAGATTCGTTTCAGCTGTCAACAGATGTCCTGTCTGCGCACATTTCCGGCATTGAACGGCAGATTGAACGTCGAGGGTTTACGTCAGGGTTTCCATGGTCAAGATCGAATTCATTTAATACCAACAGAACCCGTCATGTAAACAATGAACCAAACACAGTATCATGCCACCCATCGCCTCCCAGATGAATTTTGCTGCAGCTGTCAAGACCTGCTGTTGGCAGTGCTGCCGCCGCCATGGACACATCATCAATCTGCATCTGGTTCTGTGTCACGCTCCTCCATGCACACAAATGGTAGCCCGCTGATGCACACCATGACCCCCATGAGCTGGGCTCCTAGTCCATCACCATCAAGCCTCGCGTGAACTCATAATGGCTCATGCCGCTGTCAATGCCACTGCTGCTGCCACTGTTGCTGCTGGGCGCGCGTTGGCCTGCTGCAGCTCTGTTGCGCGGTTCCAAATCCAGCACTGCGGCTCGGGCTCGCACACATCCAGGAATTCTATGAGGCTCTGCAGGTGTGTAGGGTAAGGAGGCTCAACCAACGAGCTGTGGCAGCAGGGCAGCAGACAGCTGCCTTGAGGAATCCCTGCAGAGCCAACATGGGTGAGTTGCAAAGCAAGCAAACACCCACACATCACGACACAAACACTCTGACGTGTTTGCGCAGCTGTTGAAGGTTACCAGAAGGTTACTTACCATCACATATCCTTCCCGCGCCTGTCGCTCAGTGATCTTCTCGGCTGCCCGCACACGGTGAGATGCTGAGCGGTGCACGAAGTGGAGGTACAGCTCAACATAGCCAGAGATCTGGTGCGGGACATAAGGGACAGAAGCACAAAGGGGAAGGCGGAGCTCAGAAAGGGACAATGGGAGGTTGGGGCAGTGGACAGAACAGTCAGTGGGAGTATAGCGGGAGAACAAAGGAGAGGGAGAGAAGAGGAGAGGGGGTG
>BDCZ01000129.1:99443-127392 GCA_001662365.1 Chlamydomonas applanata
GGGCTTGTGTGCTACGGTAGATGCGCAGGTCATAAGGCCAGAACCCTACATGTCTAATATGTGTGGACTTCAGGCCAAGGGATGGCCTTCTGAATCCGGCTGGCGATTTAGGTTGGTACAGATGAGACCGTAACGACTGTCAGGCTCCGGCATGCAGACACATCTGTGACACGCCGTGTTATTATTAATGTTAGATGAGACTGTTGAGGGACCAAACACGCTGAGTGCATAACATCCCCAAAGCCTTGTGCCATGGGGCTGATGCAGCAAAGCAGCAAGGAGGTGAAAGGACCAACAGCAGCCTACTTCGCTGACCTTGGCTCCGTCATAGCTCCCAGCCGGTTGTCTGAACTCGACCTGCTGGTGTTGCAGAGGTGCAGGTGTATCACATGACCCGTACTCATGCCCAGGCCCCCAAACTCTTCATGGGTCCTTTATAAGCACGTGCAATTTGGATGCCTAGGTATCTGCCACGCATTTGCAAGGAACTACCACTACTATTACTAGTACAGCCCTTCAGTACCCTGCTCTTTCGGCCTCGACGGAGCCCTCCGCAGTTTTTTTATTACTTGCGGCCCTCAGAAATATGATAAAGCCGCAAGGACCAGCTGCGGTGGGAGCTGTTGGCCCACCGTGCCGTGACGGTCCAATGCGTGTAGGTTGAGCTTATAACGCCGACCCTGGGGATTGGCGTGATTCTGAAGGCCGGGGATAGTGGAGGCTCTGTGAATGCGCCGCCTGAGGGGCAGCACCTGTATGCCCTGCACGTGCAAGGTAGCCGTGGACGACAGCAGCAGCTCTTGCAACGTACAGCCAGCAACTTATGATAGATAGACAAAGTACTGACAGATTACGAATTTGAATACAGCACGCGCACAACTATGTGGTCGTGGCCGTGCACCGAGGGCGGGGCTGCAGCGGTGCCACCTGGACATTGCAAGCGGCAGGGTGGTCCCCACCAGGGCACCTCAGGACACAAGTGCTGCTGCTTCCTGTTGCAAGCTGCTGCACGCCCTCACCTCCAGCCCAGGTCTGAGCGATGCGCAGTAGCGGTTGCTGTTACCCCGCCGGCTTGGTGGCATGAGCAGGTCAAAGGCTGGTTCGTGGTGGATGAAATTGGAAGCAAGGCTTTGCAGGTGTTTGAACTGCCAGCCGCCTGGAATGCCCACCTGCCGTGTGCGTGCATGCATGCCGTTTCTAAATGGCAGTACAGCGTGTGCACGAGGTGGCAGCGCGCTAGGCATGCTGGTTGGCCACACCCCGCCCGCAGCATATAACAACATAAGCCAAGGCAGGCGGGACCTCTAGACAGGCACGACCACACCGAGTGACTGCTTACATGCACATGCGTGCCTGTTGACTTGTTGACTGAAGGGTCCAGCGGACGGATGGTGCTGCAAGCACGCTTGATCTCGGCAAGCCCTGCCTCACCTGCAGCACACCGACAATCACAGACGAAGACCAGCTCACAGGCAAACACCAGCAATACACCAGTGGCAATGTGTGACTGCACCAAGTAGCAGTACAACTGGGAACATCAGACATGCATCATGCATGCATTCACCCCGCACATTGACATCTACCATAGGTCTGGAAGGCTGGGGGACGGTGAAAGAACAAGCGATCAGCCTCAAAAACATTTTCAGGGTGCCATGGGAGCAAGGGATCACTTACCGCGCAGTACAGGGGAGTGCAGCTCTAGGGCAGTACACGATCGCCTTGTACCACGATGGACCGGGCAGGCAATGGAACTGTCTGTACCCACACTGCAGTATCAGCAGTTGTAGCATCAGACCCGCAACTCCATGATCACGTGATTAGAGATCAGACACATGCATGAGTTTTGCATGCCATGCTCAGGTTCACAGCCTCCCGCAAGCTAATGCTCTCTGTGCAGTGCGGCACTGTCAGCCCCTTGAGACTATGACACGCAGAGGTACGAGTTAGGCAGCAGTACAGGTCAGTCATCGGCTGGGCAGGTACATAGGCCACCCACGGACAGGTCAACAGACCGCACCTCCAGTTCAGGCTTGCAGCCCTGAGAGTGGACTGAACGTCACCACGGCTGGTGCTGGCTGGGAAGCACAGCTCTAGCTCCACACCGAATGTGTACCCGCCAGGCACAGCACGTGCTGTTGTGCTGCAGGCCAGAACACCACCATGCACAGTCCAGCATTCAGAAACTATAAGTTATAACTTGAAATAACTATAACAACTATGGCGCAACTATATAACAACTATGACTTATAATGGTGAAGTGCACCGTCAGTTGAGCTGCACGCTTGCCTGATGTGTGCACCCTCTTCTTTGTCACCACCACGCATGTCGAAGCGTGCCGATCTCCGTCAAACACGCCGAACACGCATGCACAGTATGCGCACGTGCCCTGTTGCCGTGTGCCCGACCATTGCCTACTAGACGCAGGGCATGTCCAGCTTGCACGCACCTGAGCCTCTGCTGTGGGGGTACTGGCAGCTGCGCCGGTGCCTGCACGCAATTGCCCTAGGCGGACCGCTCGAAACGAATGCAACAAGCATTGACCAACCCGAAAGCCATCCATGCGGCACTCATGAACTGGATGAGGTGAAAGCTGACTACACCCTTTCTTCGTCAATGTCCCTCTTCTAAAAACGCACAAAGCACATGCGCACCACATGCGCGCACCACGAGGCACGTGCGCGCGCGGGGCACGAGGGGTGCTCTGGCAGGCCGAACACAGCTGCTGCAGCACAAGCCGCTTGAAGAAGGACCGGAGCAGCTTGCACTGCCCCTGTTCCTGCTCCTGTTGCACAGCATGGTCTCTAAACACCTAGCGAGACAGTGCAGGTCCAGCCTTCATGGTAACATAATGTAAAGGACGCCACGAGAGGCGTGGTTAAAGGAGAGGTAAATTTAAACCGCTTGTGTGCTTCGGTATGCTCTCTGCGCGTAACCAAGTCACATCAAAACCGTAATGATCTGACGTGTTACCTTTCCAAACAGCATGCAACAAACCATTGCTGACCAGACTTGAAGCAGCACGCAATGCATCAGCTGAGAGCGGGAAGCCTGCAGTCGTCCTTTAAAACCTGTAGGATCAGTAAGAAAAAAGAAACCCCAGCCCCTTTCGTGTACACCCACCGTCATCTCCTGCCGGCGTTCACGCACCTACACAGCGCGCAGGCTGCAGCAGATGGAGCTGTGTTAGTTTATGCGTCATTTTGGCGTGAGCACTTGGCCGGCCCCTTGCAAGGCGGTGATGAGGAGCAGGGGCATGCGGAAGTGCCTCGGGCGAAACGCGCTCGACGCGTGCAACATGGTGAGGCACATGATGCACATGGGCCACGCGGCGTGCCCAGTGCTCAGGCCAAAGGCACACACCAAAACGCAGGCAGCCCCTCCGAGCACAGCTTGGAGGGCCTGCCACGAGCATCAGAAACACAGCACGCTGCCGGTCCTCCCGGCCCTGACAGCATCATCCAGCAGCAAAGGCCTTCGACTCTCCGGACTCAACGGCTGATCCCCACAAGGGGCCGTCCTGAGGTCTTTTCAGCTGCTGGAAGCCGGCCCCATGGCAGTCGCAGTAGTGGGCAGCAGCTGGAGGCGCCCCCGCAGCGGCTTCCAGACACAGCACCAGCATCAATGAGTGGTCAGAGCAGAGGCAGCACTGAAGTGCTGAGGGGTGTCCGGAAGGGGGCTCCGGGTAGAGCAGGCAGCGGGCAGTTGGGTAGTTCGCAGGAGAAGACCGCCGTCAGCGGTTCAAAAGCACAGCAAGGCAGCAGGGCACCGTTGCTTCCCGCCAGAAGACGCAGCAGCTTCAACAGCCTCAGCTGTAGCAATGGCAGTCGGATACCTGGCAATGCAGGGCGTCCTTCAACACTGACTGATACAGATAGAGAGGCGGCACTTGCACGCGCGTATGGATACCCCTACCCACGACCCCCCTCCTCCTTCCTGTTTGTGAACGGAGAGGCCTGGACGTTTGATAACGAGGCGTGGGAGGGCACGCGCGGCATGGCTGGTGTGGAAGTGAAGAGTGCACGCACGGGGGAGTGTGCGCGGTGGGTGGGCCTGAGGGGGCACCAGGGGGTGTGTTTAATACTTCAGGACGCAACGGGTGCGGTACAGAACATACCTGTACAGCCGCATGCAGCTGTACAGTCGCGTGAGATGCAACGTGGGTCACGCAGCATGTGTGAGGTACAGGATGGAGGTCTTGGTGTGTCCGCAGATGGGTGCCTCTACCTGCCTACAGCCAGTTGGTATGCATATGTTGGTGGCATGGCGTGGGTAGTGCAGAAGTAGTGCACCAGTTCCCATGCATGCCATGTTGGTGCACACCCGTAGTGCTGAAGATGTGGCATTGGAGCTGGCTGGCGTAGACCTGAGACACCTGAAGCACCGTACTGCTGTGCTTGCCATCGGCAGCAATGCATCGCCTGTGCAGCTGGCCCGCAAGTTCGGCGGCACTGGCAGTGTATTCCCGGTACATAATTACTTCGAAGTTTATAAACTTTGAAACTTACCTGCACGTTGCAGCATGGGTTTGGAGCTTTGGACTGCATGGCTGCAGGGCAGTGAGTGCATGACGAGCAGAGCTGGTCCTTCCACATAGCTGTCCATCACCCGTCCAGTCCAAGAACACGTGGTGACTGCGAGCAACGCGGCCACACTGATTAGTTAGTTCTAGTGATCAGAGGCGGTGCTGCGCTGCTCACTCTCACTCCATGCACCGCATGCAGGTGGTGCAGACTGTGCTGGAGGACTTTGACGTCGTGTACGCGGCAAGCATGTGCCATTACGGCGCTTGTACTGCCACACTTGCGCCCAGTCACGGTACCGCAGTGGAAGCTTCTCTGCTGATGCTGGATGACAGTCAGCTGGCGGCACTGGGCAGGACGGAGGGCGGCCACCGGGTGTGCCGGCTGGAGGGGGCGGTACTGCACGTGGCGCGGTACGGTCAGCTGGGTAGCTGGGGCGATTGCCAGGCTTGCATTAAGTGATGATGCTTTGTGATGACTTGTAGTGATTCGTTTACTGCTGGAAGATGCTCAGAGCTGAAGGGACATGTCACATGTGTGCATGTTGACAGGCTGTTATCGGCCAAGCCAAGCTGCTCCGCGCTGCCTGTGCTGTTCCTGTGCCAATTGCGGTCAAAATACAATCAAAGTCATGGCTGATGCACTGCCGGGCCGTCACCTGCCTTCAGGTCCCTGCACCAACTGGACCGGCTGCCTCTCAGCGTCAGACACCGTGCATCTGTGTACTGCCATGGGGCCGGCATGCTGACCCCACGCTTGCATGGCTCTTGGGCGCATGGTGAGTTGGTGGCAAGGCGTGCCAGCGCATGTCATCATCAACCCTGTGCACAAGAGACAGTCGGGAAGACGGCCCACCGTGCTCTGGTCTGTTTCCTTGTGCATGGCAACAGTGGCTTTGCTGTCCAAGTTATGCTAGCATGAATGGACTGCCTGTTGCCCTGGTGCCCTGACACGCTTGTTCACTTTCAGCCATGCATATGCCTGGCTGCCTGCACTTACAACTACAAACGCAGACTTTGAACTACTACAAATCGCAGCCCCCATCGCCCTGGAGGAGGTCCCTGCCGCTGGCCGTGTGCTCCAGGCTCTGCCGCAGCGCAGCATGCTGGCCTATCTGCATGGCCTGTACAATGACAGCATGGCTGACAGGCCAGCAGCCGGGGCACGCCTAGATGCTGGCGGCTGGTACCCCCCTTTTGACAATGCGGATCAAGAGGATTATCCAGAGTGGGCTCGGTTCCTGGGTTGGGGCAAATGGGCGGCACGCGGGCAGGCATCGCATGGCCACAGCCACAGCCGCCGCTTCATGGACATAGCCGACCAGCCTGACTGGGAAGGACTTGAAGGGCCACCCTCAGCACCAGCCACCCACAGCACGCGCAAGGGCAGGTACATGGATCATGGGCGTACGAGCGCTCACAGACATGCTCCCAGCTACAACGACGGCAGCAGCAGCAGGCATGGGCGACACAGAGGGGCCCCACATGGCGTGCAGGGCAGCAGCAGCAGGGCTGGTGGCGCATGGGAGGGGCCTGAGCTCGACGCATGGGTGTGGGGCATGATACAGCGGCCAGAGGAGCGGCTGGCGCTGAACCGCATGCTGCGCGCTGAGCACGCCACAGGCTTGAGAGATTCACGGGTCCGGGAGGTCTATGCGGTCAGCAGGCCTTCGAGCTCACGCACCAGCAGCGGAGGCAGGGCCGGCAGCGGTACCGCTACGGCTGCAGACAGCAGCACAGCAAGGGCTGCAGACAGCAATACAGTGAGGCCTGCAGGCAGCAGCAGCGTCGATAGCAGCAGTGACAGCAGCGGCAAATGCAGCAGTGGGGCGCTGCAGAGCGCAGTGCATGGTGCCGTCGGCCAGTCGCCTGAATTCAGCTCCACAGCCGTTGATGGTGACAGTGAACAGACTGCAGCCCCCACCCAGGCACAGGCCACTGAAGCTTCTGCAGCACCAGCCACTGAGCCATTCGGCCACCTAGGCCCTGCACCAGGGGTCAGCTTGCATGAAGTAGTGAGTGGCAGCAGGAGGGAGGAGGGTATGAGTGAGGCTCCAGGCACACCAACTGCGGCCCATGGTGGGGTGACTGCTGGTACCACCCCTGCCACTCCCAGTGGTGGGATGCTGGCAGCTGATGAGAAGCAGAGGCGTAGGCATGCACGCACCACGCAGATCTGCGAGCGTGCAGTAGCGCGTAAGCAGTAGGGTCTAGAGGGTGGGGTGTGCAGAGGCCCGGAGGCTTCCCTGTGTCTCCCTGCATGCCATGCTTGTCAGCCCAGCCCGGCGCACGGATGGGATCGTTTAACGGCATTGCTCGTGGATGTTGAGCGCTGCCTGTGGGGTGTGGGTATTTGAGATGAGCTTGTGCGTTGTGGTCATGAACATGTGACTTGGATTCTTTTTAAGATGGCAACTTGATGAGGAGACGTGGCTGCTACTCGAGGAATGACAGCAAGGCTATATGTTTCACGGCTGTTGGCAAAGCTTGGCAAAGGTCTGGCAGAGGTCTGGTAAAGGTCTGGCAGAGACGAGAACTGGCAGAGTACAGGCACAGCACGCTGCCTGCTGGACAGGATCGATGTAAACCCAGATTCAAAAGGAATCCTGGAAAGGTGTGCAGTTTGTAACAGCAGTTGAGACATACACGGGCAAGACATACATGAGTAATGTACTCAACCCAAGGCCCAAACAACGCAGTCAATGTTTGTAGTGCGTGCAGTAGTTGCACAGTTGCATTTTTTACCACAACCAACTAGGCAATACGCACAGCATGTGGTGTACGCTGTACCAACACCAACAAGCAACGAGTCAACAAGGCTGATTTTGCTGATGTCCAAGATGCCGAGTGCTGCTCTGCTGCCTCGCTGGCACGTGGCATGCATGCATGCAAGTGTCTGGGGACCAGGGGCCTCCTCGTCTCTCAACGCCTCACACATCACAGGCACATTCTCCTGGGAGTGGTGCCCATCTGGTCAGCTTCACATGTCATGCCCCTGCAGCGGCTGCAGCTCCCAGCTCCCTGTAACTTGCTCCCTCGGCTGCCGCCCCGAATGCCGCCCCGGCAGCCTGCAAGCCCGCGTGCTTCAACGCATCCCATGTAGTGTGTTGGAACGTGCCTGGCTTGGGACGTGCCTGGCTTCACCTGCCACCTCCCAACAAGCTGTCCAGGGTCAGCTTCCCAAAGTCCAGAACATTCTTGGCCGCGCCATCCAGCGATCCCCCAGGTGTGGGTGGCGGAGCCGGGGCTGGGGAGGGTCTGGGTGCAGGCTGCTGCTGCTGCGGTGGCTTTTGGCCGCTACTGTTGGGAGAGGCACCAGCTGGACCCTGAGGGGAGGCGGTACCAGGTCGAGGTGACTGCTGGGGCTGGGGGGCCTGGGTGGGGCTGTTGCTGCTGCTTCCTGTGTTGAAATTGATTCCTGGAAGGAGCTGGTTTAGGGTGACACTGGTGGCGGTCTGGGGCAGATTTGGGAATGGAGGGGTTGTCACGCTCACACCGCTCCCTTGCACCGCCTCAGTGGCGGCGCCTAGCAGCTGGCTGAGTGTGAGCTGCACTCATGCACAAAGCGGATTGCCACGTGCATGCGTTGGTATTCTTGCTTGGTTGTGCGGGGCTGCAGCCTCGCTGATTGAGCTAGGAAACACCGTGTGCAGCTGATGGCATGCAGGATGATGGACATCACATGAGCATGTGGATGATTATCTGTGGGTAGGCGTATGCTGTACTTGCAGTAAGATTGCATCCCATGCTAGCAAGGGTGCAGCGATGTGACTGGGCCTAGCATGCATGCTGCCTCTTGGGGTGTTTCATGCATGCTGTCTGCTCATCACCTGTGCACGTTGGTTCTTCACAGCTTGATCTGTAGAGGACCCTGCAGTGGGCGGGCTACCCCCGCTGCCCTGCTGCAACATGCGCACACTCGCACGAAACCCTGCATCTGTGTGCAGCCCAGGCATGGCAGCAAGCCAGGAACTCAGCATGTACCAGGGAATAGTGCGTGCTGCTGCAGAAAGCTGCCCATACACATGTGCAGTATGCAGTATGCATGGAGCGCGAGCTGGGGGCAAAACGTTTTGAGGGGTAGGTGTGCACCTGGCAGGCTTGAGAGGAGGGTGCGCGCACAGAAGCACCTCAGGATGTTCGAGAAAAGCAGCGCCCACAGCAGCAGCTGCTGCCTGGACCGTCCGACTTCTCGCATGTCGTGTTGACAACCCTTCACTGGTGTGGTTTGGGGTAAAAAGCATCACGATGATCAGCTGTGCGTTCACGTAGGCCCCAGAGGCAGTATCGCACTTTTCATATTTTCCACTTGCATGCGTGCATTAGCTTCTCGCTGTTTCCCCTGTTACTAGCAAGCTCCACTAGAAGCAGCAGTTATGAGCCGTGTGAAGCTCGGGTATATGCTGCAACGACGCAACGTTTCAAACGCCGGCACCAAGGACTGGCACTCGACATGCTCGTAATGGTGCGGCGCTCACCATCGTTTATGGTCCATGCCTCTGCGCGCTCGCCCATGTGCATACAGGGCATGGAGCTGCGTTAGGTGGGGCGCCCATGCGGGCGGGCCCGCCCACAGTGCTTTGGGGCCTGTCGGATCTCTGCTGCAGCAGCATGCTGCTGATGCAGCGGTGCACAAAGCCCAGGGCGTGGGAAAACTCGTGCTGTCAGGTGTTCAGCAGCAGACGCCGCTGTCGTGACAGCCAGTGTCATAGATAAGGTGTGATCCAAGATGAGGGTGTGCCCCTGGATTGCCTTAGCAGTGGCACCGGACAGAGGCAGCAGCGGCAGGAGGTCGGGGCGCGCACAGGGTGTTGTCAGGCACTACTGTTTCCTCCTGTGTGTAGAGCGGTACAGGCAGTACGGCGGTGGCGGTTGCAGGACGATATGGTTGTACAGTGGAGTGTGCGGTACCGGTCACTACACATTGCTGACAACCGAGGAATGAACTTGGGAGCTGGAAGCTTGGAAGCTTGGAGATCTGGGTCCGCACGGATGTTTTAGGACATGTTTGCTTGGTTGTGGCATCTAATCCTACCTGGGTTCGCACGTCAGGATTACTTGAACTTGAAACAAGAAAGTACATGATGCAGGTCGTGGAGGGTGACATAGTGTGAGTGCCGCGGGACTGTATAGTATGCCTGTTAGTGTTGTAACTTGGCTGGGCAAAGAGCTCGGGCAAAGAGATATTGGTTTTGGGAGACGGCTGGCACCCAACTGTTTGCGAAGCACATGACGTGTTTGCACTTGCATGTGTTCTTCATTGCACTTGCATGTGTTCTTAACATCTTGATCATCGTTCCCTATTTCTGTGTTCGCTTGCTGTCAATGTGTCAAGTCCAAGGCTCATCCCCTGTGCCCCAAAACATCACATGGCAACAGTAGCACATCCTCAAAGCACTTGATGCTCCGCCCAGGTGATTGCTGGCCCAATTCCTTAATGCTCCATGCACTGTCAGCATGACAGACGCCTCTTGTCACAGCACTTGGAGGCAAGGCCGCCTCCACACAACCCAAAAAAATGAAAGCCCATCCACACAAATGTATGTTTCCAAACAGCGCACAGCATGGCAGATGCTCATATATGCGTCTCACATGTCAGCACTTGCACCTACGCACGACGCACAGGTGTCCGTTGGATAGAGGCTTCTGTGTTGTCTGTGCATCAGTGTGACCACGCATGAGTCCATCCGAGCTTTGGCCCAAGAGCTGCGTGAAAAACACCAGCTCTTTCAAGTAGAAGCCACGCCAGTAGCAGCCGGCAGCAGCCACGCCACAGCGCCTTCAAAGCACCGTGTCCCCAGCTCATCCCAGCTCCTTTACAGCGCTGCAGCCGTGCCCTGGTCCAGGGCCTGACCAATGCTCTCTGCGAAGTCGGCCGCCTCACCGCCCGCGATCACCCCATACACCGCACACTCGAGCAGCGAGTTGCCACCTAGTCGGTTGCAGCCGTGCACACTGCACGCAGTCAGTCACACAGGTCAGCCAGTCAGTCACACAGGTCAGCCAGTCAGTCAGTCAGTCAGTCAGTCATGTCATGTCATGTCAGGCAGTCAGTTGCGCAGTCTGTCAGTCAGTCAATGAGCAGTCAGACAGGCAGCCAGTCACTGACGCTGGCCTCGGGGTTGTAGGTCTTTGAGGTTTCGTACACAGCCACGCAGCAATGCGGTTCAGTTACGAGGCCGTGGATTCCACGCTGGGCCAGTTCTCAGGAGCTGGCTGCTGATAACAAGGATGGCACAGTTCAGGGCCAGGAGCGGGCTGCTGGTAAGGAACTTACCCGCCGCTGACCTCCCCAGCAGCATACAGCCCTGAGATCGGCTTGCCCTCAGAATTGAGTACACGCGCCTGTACAGCACAGCCAGATGATAAAGAGCACCACAGCCAGCAGGTCAGATCCTCAGGATGCAAGAGGAGACAAAGGCTGTGGGTTCAGGCTTCCAGGGTTTGTGGAACAGGCAAGGCAGCAGTAACCCTGATGGGAAACGCTGCAACAAGTCAAGGCAGCAGCGCTGGCGCGCCGTCCGCAGAGTGCGCCCCCAACAATGCAAGTCACTAACGCCCGGCTGTGGAGTGTTGACTGAGCTACTGCTAGCCTTACTATGAGTACTTCGGTCGGCAACAGACGCGCTTGCCATGAGCCTAATCCTGTTCTGAAGCCCTGTGCCGCAAGCCCTTCAACGCACTTTTGGTACCATTGGCGATCCCAATACCCCAAACAATATGTGCAAACATTTGACTCGCCACACGCATGCCTGTAAGACGCAGCGCACCTGTGTGTCGATCGCCACCCCACCCATGGTGTAATGCACCACAGGTGTGATCTGAGCCACAAACATGTGCTCACCCACATGGATGCCTGCGTGGACAACAGGGGCATCCAGGGGAGAAGTTGTGAATGCAAAGAACAAGACATTCTTGCGGCAGGCGTCCATATGCCACGCTGGGCGTACGATGCAACCAGCACACACAGATCAAATCAGAAGATGAAAACCGACGAAAACCATCTCAAAGCACGGCATGTGAGCCGGCTTCGGTTAGACCCTGAGGGCTGCTGGCTCTCTGCACAACTGCCAGTCCAAAGCATGACATAAGAACCACATGGAACCGTACCGCGCACGCCCCACACAAATGGGAATGCCTGCCACTGCTGTGCCGCCACAGCAGCCATGAAGGCACGCCGTAAGAGGCCAACACACAGGGCTTTGTGCCAAATCAGGACGCCCGCAGGCGCCAATTCAGGGCACCGCGGCGCACCCACCCGAGGGAAACGCGGTCTTGCCAAACGCGTCCTTGTACCGCCCTGCCACCGCGGCATTGTACGTGTGCAGCTCCTCTGTCAGACTGGCCTCGGACAGACCCATGAGCTCCCCCAGTCCCGCCACGTCCTCCACCTACCAGTTAGTTGCTAATTGGGTTGGTCATTCGGTTGGTCATTGGGTTGGGCATTGGGTTGGTCATTGGGTTGGTCATTGGGGACGAGCAGCGAGGGATAGGAGTAGTTATGGCGGAGGGTGAACCGGGGCTGATGAGTTGAGGTTGGTCGTAACAGCACAGGTGTGGATTGCTGTGGGGTCCGGAAAGTTCTAGCATGCCGGCCAGCAGCCAGCTCCTTGCTATGAATGTAGCCGCCTCTGCATGCAAACCCTCCACTGCGTGCGATCTATAGCGCTCTTCATGTAGCCCCTCAGCAGATTCTAAAGCAGCCCCTATGTAGTTTAGCTATGACAGGCATTGAGCATGTACACGCGGCACGTGTCGTGCACACGCTGCACGTGCCTTGTTCATGAGGCCCTTGCTGACGTAGAAGTCGATCGCGCTCTGCCCGTACTCTTTGGCCCCTGCCTCAGACAGCACCAGCCACGCGCGCTTCTCAGGCAGCCTGCGTCCCACACAGCAGTGAAATGTGCACACAGAGAGGTGTGAGGACTGAATTGTGAATACAGCGAAGTGTGAGCAGAGGAGGTTAGCCAGAGGTGGGTAGATATGCAGGTAGTGCGAACAGATGGTTAGATATGGCGAATTGATAGGTGGATAGACGGACGGATAGATAAATAGATAGACGGGATTATAGAGAAAGACAGATGAGTGTTTTGCTAGTACGTAGACCACGCCAGCTGCAGCAAAGGCTCACCCCATTATGGCCGCGGACAGCTTGTCACGTGTCCCCAGCTCGTCCACGAAGCGCTGGCCTGCGCTGTTGAGCAGAATGGCACCCTGGGGGGGAAAACAGCGGGATCGGGGCGGGGGGACAGATTGGGAAGGGAAAACAAGTTGGTGGAAGGGGAGCAACACAGTTCGGCAGGAGGGAAGGCATCACAAATTGGCGGTAGGGAAACAAGGCGGGAGGACAGAGGAAAGGGGAAAGGAGAAAAGGAAGAGATGAGCAGGGGTGGGGGAGGGGAAAGCGGGGCTGCCCAGTCAAGGGCTGACCACATCACCAGACATCCAGTTGGGCAGCCCATGCCCAAGGGCATGCAATGCCATGTCCAGCAGGTGGCCACAAGTAAGTGGTGGGGGTTTCGGGTGGAGGATAAGGGAGCAGGGACGAGCATCAGGCAAAGGATCATGAATGAAGCAGTGTGACGAAGTATGTGAGCTCAAGCAAAGGCCAATCCAGGGAGGACCGTCAGCAGGCACTGGAATGGAGACGCTGTGTGCGTGCAAAGCAGCCGCAGCCACGCACCACGCCACGCAGCTTCTCAGGTGCGAGGAACTTGGTGCCGGCCATCGGGTCCTTAGAATCCACAAAGCCTGAGCAGTACAAGCGTGTTGCACAGCAGTACAAAGCCTGAGCAGTAAAAAGCCTGAGGGGCACACGATTGCACATGTGTGTGTGGCCGCAGCTTTGCACCGGTGACTATGTCCTTCACTTGTACTGGAAGTGTGTCTCACTGAACCCCCCACCAGCGCCCCCCCACCCCACACCCCACACCTCGCACACCCCCGCGCCCGCACCCAGTCTGTCGTAAGGCCCCGTGTGCGGCCCACCACAGTCAGCCCACCTGTTGGGTGCACTTGCACTTGCTCCAGGTCAACCAGTGCAGCCCCCATCTTAGGAGCTAGCTCCACCACATCCCCAGTGGCCCATGGCCCATTGGTGGTGGCCAGGCCAGCCGCCTCCGGGCTGTACTTCTGCAGTACAGATCAGCAGTAGAGTACAGGCAGTACGATCGGCAGGTTGTGCTTTTGCTGTGCAGACACGCCAGCGAAACACAGCAGGCATTAGGCAGGACGTGCAGGAGGAGTACTGACTACTAGTAGTACTTCTGAATGCTAAGCTGTAGCTGCACACAATGACTGGTGAGATACAAGCTGTCACTGGTACAAGAAGGGAAGTTCCTGGTACAAGCTGTGTTTCTTACTTTCCTATGCTGCTTACCGTCCCGTGCTTCTTACCTTCCCGTGTTGCCTGTTTCCTTTATCCTTTTATATGCTCTACTGCACCCTATTCGTCGTCTCCTTTTTGATGCTACTGCCTGAGACACATGATACGCCTGTGCGCAGAGGTTCTAGTCCCACCCGCAAGAGTGACGGCCTCAATGACTCACCTGGAGCATCCCCTTGTTCGCCCCAAAGCCACCAGTCGCCAACACCACCGACTGCACACGCACGGATGGCAACACAGGAGCACGGGGGCGGTGGTTGTATGACATCCCTGTACGCAAGGGGAGTTGGAGCACCACGCTGCACAGCATGCGAGCGTGGTTGGAGCTCATTGGAGCCCAGATCAGCAGAATATCCACGCGCTTGCTTGCCAGAGCAACGGCGACTGCAGCCGCATGTGGTAGCCTGCATCCCCACCCACTGCAGCTGCTCAGCACACTCAGATCTGGGCTTGGACATGCCTCACCGTCATACATGACTTGTCGATACATATGCACATTATGTCAACTGTATGGTGCGCAATCAAATGACCTGTACTACATGATGCCGTACTGCATCATTCTGTATGTGACCTGTATCGCAGATCCGTGTGTTGTTCATCATTACGATACCCCATTGCCTGCCCCATTGGCATGCTTTCTTGCACCACACCCGCGCGTACCTCTGCAGGCAGGGCCCACAGTTGCTGTGGCTCCCCCTCAGCCGGCTTCACCCCCGGCTGCGACAGCTTTACCCCAATGACACGCCCCTTGGACACCACCACCTCTTCCAGCTGTGTGGGCAGGTAAGTGATCAAGCGGGTGAGCAGGTGAGTGACCAGGCTGTGTGGGCAGGTGAGTGAGCTGATGAGTGATTTGGTGAGTGACCAGGCTGTGTGCGCTGGTGGGTGAGCAATGTGCAGGTGAGTGATCTGGTGATGGCCTGTGTGTGCAAATCCTTACTCTATTCATGTACATATGAGCACAAACACCCGGTCTTCCCCCACAGGTGGGTCAACAGGGCCAGGGACCACTAAACTTAGTGATGGCGATTCGTGTGGCCTGCTCAGCACCACGAACCTTGTAGCCCTCCAGCACGTGAATACTGGGGGCAGCTTCCTTAACCTTCTTGATCATCTGGCTCATGATGGACCAGCCCACGTTGCCACCCACCTGCCACAGCAAATAGAGTAACGCGAGCATGAGAGGCAGCCAAAGGGACAGCCGCAAAACAGTTAACATTCTAGGCAAAGAGGAACGGCGCAAAGTGTGTTCCCCAGTCCCTAGCACTGTGTCACTTGGTGCAGCTGACATGGTGCAGGTAAGCACGTCTCTGCTCACGGCCCTCTAGCTCACGGCTGGTGCATGGCCATGTGCGTGACTGTGTGTCCTCGCAACCCCATGCACCAGCCGCATGCACACAGAGGCCATGTAGCCTACTGTTGCCCTTGCATTGTCCACCATCAACAACAGTGGCACCAACGGTGCGGCATAATGTACTCAGGAGCCCTGCAATTTACCAGGGTTTCTTTCCAGCGTCTGCATTCATGTTTCCCTGCCTGAACGCATGCCAACAGCGCATGACAGCAGCACCCGCTTCAAGCGGTTGGCATTCCGGCACGGGTGCTCTCTCACCGGGTTGGTGCGTGAGCGTGGCACAGAGTGGCCTCCCAATCGTGTGACCTTGGATAGGTCCACTCCATAGCCTTGCAGCATCTCAATTGCTCCCACTGATTTTGACTGTGAGGCACAGCACATGAGCAGTACAGCAGTACATGGGGTGGTGCCATGAGCAGTACCGCAGTGCATGTGAGCGGGATCACATGACATGGGCAGTACGGTAGCACGTGAGTAGCGCGGCTGGGCATGAGTAGTACAGCATGTGTCGGCAGTGTGCACATATTCCCGAGCTGTCCTTTTATATGTACGGTGATCCCTATTTCGTAGGATTTAATCGGAATTCATAGGGGAGAAGGATGTAAGCATGTAACGCACACAAATGGGCACGGGGTTGGCTGCAACAAAGTGCTGCCACCAGGAAAAACACAACGCCAAACCTGCACCAGCTGCTTGACAGCTTCAGCCGCCTTTCCCCTGCGCCCCTCCCCCCCCCTACTAATCGTAACTCACCACGAGTGTGTGCACCAGATCTGGCTTGCTCAGGCCACCACCTGACTTGATGGTGTCAGTCTCAAACAGCTCCTCGCTATCCCCCCCTGGCACATTGAGCGCGTTGATGCCGCTGCTGGCCTTTGCGCTGTTGCCACCCTGCGGCATGTGCATGCATATGGTCAGTGAACACTCCCTTGCATGGCATGCATGCCTCACGCACCATGTAAGCAGTAGATGAACGGACCATATGCCTCAAGAACCCACTCCAAAGCAAGCCCACGCACCAGTTTGGGCATCTTCTCGATGAGGAAAACCTGGACGTCGGTGCCAGCCGTTGCAGATCGGTTCATTGCTGCCAAGGCAGCAGCGCAACCAGCCAGGCCACCACCGATAACCACGACATGGCGTTTCGCGTTCTCGCCGTCAGGTAGTGGCAGGCTGGTCAGCACAGTGTTTTCCATGTGATGTACGCCAGAAGCCTTGTGCAGGTTGCTCCACCGGATGTGGAGCTGCTCCGCCTTGTTGTCAGCGTTGGCTTGCGATTGCCCGGCCTGTGTTTGCTCGGAACCCTCGGCACTGGATTCACCACTACTGCCTTTCCTGAAAAGCCTGTTTCCTCCGTATAGATATAGAGCCGCGCCAATCACCACCAGTCCCGCTAGTGCGGAAACGAAGTAGGCGATCTTCCACTCTGTGCTCAGAGTGGATTTAGAGCGTGATCGCTTCAGGGTTGCTGGTGGGTTCTGAAACAGCGGGGCTTGCCGCATGTCAAGGTGGGATCAGCACTAGGGCTCGTTCCCACCAGCGAGAGAGTCTGCGATGTAATGAATGTCGAAACACATTATCAGGCGCCCTAGATGACAGCATATCTGTGACAATTGGATCGGAGTGACCTGTGAGGCGCAAAATCCGCAGCTGAGGACAGCCGAGCCGTCAGACACTCACGACGATACACTCGATGGGCCCACAAGGGTGACGCTCCGCTGCTTCTGGCTTGGGCTTCTCTGCAGCTGCCCTGCCACCCGCCAAGAGAACCCTGGCTACAGGCAGCCAGGATGGACGGGCCGGGATGCCAGGTGCTGTTTATCAAGAAGCTAAGCGCGATGGATGGCTTTACAGGACGCACGGTGCGCTTGCCACGCTCGGAGGCTCGGAAGTTCTTGCCCATAATCCGGGGAGCAGAGGTGAAGAACCGCACAAGCGTGATGGCGGTGAGTTTTGGGCTTTGCATCTCCAGGTTCATCCAAATTCAAGCCTGCATGGGTCCGGGGCGTGCGCATGCGTGCAGCCGTACTGATCGTGCACCACGCCAACGCATGCAGCCTGCGCGGTCTGTTCACGCGGACCCTGGGTGATGCCCACACATGTAGAGGGATGACCTGTGCCCCTCGTTGCCCCTGCACTCTGTGCGCCTGTATACAGAGCGTGGTGGATGAGTCAGGACGCACATGGGACCTGCTGTGCACATGTGCAGGTGGCTCCTACATTCTGAGCCGCATTGGTGAGCAAACACATTCATGATTGCTGATGCCGTGAACTCCTGCTCACAGTCCAGATGCCCTACTGCTTGCCCTTGCACCACCGTACTGCCTCAAGCAGTACAGCAAACCGTACTGCCTCAAGCAGTACAGTGCTGTATAGCTGCATGCTGGGAGTGCCGGCCCCATGGCCCACTTGACCACGCACGCCCGAGAATGCGTGCCTGTGCAAAACACCGTACACCAATGCGTACCTGTGCAAAACACCGTACACCAATGATGCGTGCCTGTGCAAAACACCGTACATCAATGCTGCATCACATAATGTGCACAGGCCTGATGTTCCACGCTCACAATCTACGGCCAGGGCATTTCCTCATCTTCTGGCAAGATGCAAGCAGCAGGCTGGTGAGTCAAACTGTGCTGTGCTGTACTGTACTGTACTGTACTGTACTGTACTGTACTGTACTGACTCTTCCATATCGATATGTCTGCGGACTTTGCTTGTTTCAGCACCTGGCACATGCAGCCTTCAGTTGCACGCTGCAGTGCTGGTATTCTATGGCACAGCCCGAGCCACACTCCTGCCTTCCAGTGTACAATGGAGCCCGCACTACAGCCCACAAAGCCAACTGCTCTTACCCCCTGCTGCCATTTTACTGTGTGTGCTGCAATGCACGTGCAGCGGGTTGCCACCCGCCGCCACCTGCCTCCCAACACACGCATAGGCGCCTCCCCAGCGCTGCAAGCCCTGCGGACAGGCACACCCCGCCGCCAGCAGCCGGCGCCACTCCCACCCCACACCTTCCCATTGGCCCACCAGAGCCGCCGCCGTGAGGCACTTTGTGGCTCAAGGGAACCCCCAGCCGGGCCCCCTGTGTTGCCCTGCACTTCTGTCACGGCACAACAAGGTGCGGCACACCACCACTCCCAGAGCTGCGCACGCTCCTCTGGATGGGCGCCCCCACCCAGCCCCGCCCACCAAGCCCTGTCCCCACGGGTGTACCAGGGAAGACAGAAGCTCTCCGGGGACGTGGCATCAGGGCTGGGGCTTGGAGAAGAGGAGGACGAGGACGGGGAGGAAGAGGAGGGGGAGTGGGAGGAGTGGGACGAGGAGAGGAGGGGGTGGGGTGTGGGTGTTGAGAGCAGGAGGGAGGGGAATGAGGAGGGAGCCACACCAGCAGCTGCCCTGCTGGAGGTGGGGGACTTGAGCACGATTGATGAGGAGGAGGCAGGTGGGGAGGGGGAACTGGCGGGAGGAGAGGCGGTGGTGGTGGAGGAGGAAGAGCAGGAGGGCAATGGGGGCGGCACGAGCCCCACTGGCCACACTGGCCAGGTGTTGCTGTCAGGCAGGCAGCGTAGCAGCTGTGCTTCTGCACCCTGCGCGTTCCTGGACTGCTCCCCACCAGCTGGGCTGGGCCCACTACAGGAGGAGCACATGCAGCTGCCAACCGTGCACGTTTCACCGCTCACGCCCCCTGAACGCGCAGCCAGCAGCAGCTGCTTGCCTCAAGGTCACGCACCCATGGACACCTCACCAGCCAAGATGATGCTGCGCCAGCATTCGTGGTCTGATGGGCTGCTGGCTGGCCCTGTGGCTGGCAGCCTGCTGTGCAGGGAAGGGGACTTTGGCCACTCCCAGCGGCAGCATCCCATGGCAAGCAACCGTGCTGTCGCAGGCTCAAGCAGCTCGATCTTGGTCACGCAAGCAGCTTCCCCATCATACCATTGGCCACAGGAGCTCAGTCACTACCCTGAGCTGCCTTCTCAAGTGCAGCTGCAGCCAGTCAAGCAGCAGCCGGCAGTACAGCTCTCCACTGTACTGGACATACTGCAGGCACTGGAGGACGTCGGCGGGACAGGCAGTACACCTGGGTGCAGCGTACTGCAGCCCCTGTGTGCAGATGTACTGCTGCCACTTCAGCAGCCAGCACCCATGGCGAGGCGTCACTCTGAGCATGGCAGCAGTACAGGTGCTGGTGCTGATGCTTGTGATGATGAGCTTGGGGAGAGGGGTGCAGCAGTGCTGCAGCTGGCCCCAAAGCCACAGAGGCGGCAGGCGCTGCAGGACCTGACCAACATCCCCACTGGCGTTGTTGGCACCGCAGCCCAAGATAGCAAGCCCCTGGCCCTGCCGATCAAAGCTCAGCTGCCCCTGCCTACCTTCTCAACACTGAAGTTCCCAGCTTTTGAGTGCAGTGGGCCCTCTAGGAACAGCACACACCCGACAGCAGGGCGCCCTAATATGCGAGCTGCAGCCAGCGCAACAGACATCGGGCCTGAGAATATGCAGGCAGGCAACAGCTCAATTAAGGAGCAGGGGGCTGCTGGGCCTATGTGGCGGGCAGCACCTGTGTCCAGCCCAGCTCATGTGCAGCACAACAGCTCAGCAGATCTTGCTGGCAGCCCCGGTGGGTTGGCACACTCGCTCTCGGGCCTCTGGGGCATGAGTGGCAGGGCGCACGCCAGCAGTGGTGGCAGTGGCAGCTCAGGGGGAGGACGGAGCTGGGACCATGGGCCTTCAGGGACCAGGGGTACCACTCATGGCATGAGTGGTGTGGGAGGTGGTGGGTGGGTGCCAGTAGCAACCACAGCCGGTCCGGGCTCCCCAGCACTGCAGCAGCGTTGCAAACAGCGGCAGGGCCCACACTTGTCAGTGTACGGCAGCCCGTGTAAAGGGGGGATGGGCACTTCAAGAGAGGTGGGCGTGGCTAGCCCAGGGCCGGCAGGGTCTCGGTTGCGGCTGGGCGTGCATGGTGGGGGGGTACACAAGGTGGCTCCCCTGCGGCACCGCCTTAGCAGGTGAGGTGACCGGCCCCACAGTGGTGTCATTGTGATCGGCGTCTTGCGACGGCACATCTGAAATCCGAGGTCCTGCACTCCTTTCCAGTTGTTTAAGCCCTGCTGTCGCCGCTTGCTACATCAGCTGAGACGTCGCTCGTCACGCATGTGTGTGCATTTGCACGCTGTATCGCATGCCCATCCTTCCGCATGCATGCATGCTGCAAGGCAGGACTGTCCACATGCTCCGATACAGCTTCTAAACATGTTCACAACCTCCAAATATGCACGCTGCCCGCCACCGTCCCGCCCACAGGTGCTCCTTACCCTTCCCTGCAGTGACCTTCAACAGAGGGGGCACCTCCCGTCTGCCCTGCGCACCGGCCAGCCCACCGCTGTACACATTCCCTCGGCCATGCACCCCCACGAAGGCGCCTGGCCTGACTACGGGTACCTCACCCGGCCGACTGCGCTGTGTACCCACCACCAGCCCCGTACGCAGTCCGCTGCACGTGACGGCTGCTGCTGTGGGTGCTGCAGCAGCCTGCCCCGCACCGGCTGCTGACGCACGCGTTCAGCCCAGCATCCCGTCGTCCCTGATGCCTCAGGAGCAACAGGACACCCCTGATGGTGCCCAGGCTGAGGGGCGGTGCATGCACAATGAAGTGGTGCTGCCGGTGCCGGAGCACACACCACCAAGAGCCACAAGCATGAGCAGTGCTGCCGAGCTGGGCAGCCAAGGGCTCTTGCTTTCTGGAAGCATTGGCGGCGGGCATGGTAGTTGTACAGCAGGTACAGGCGGGGGACCGCCGTCGCCTGCAGCTGGTGTCAGGTCCTGGCAGGATGGAAAACCACCTTCCTCCCTGGCTTGCCCATGTGAGCAGCAGCAGCCGCTGAATCAGCCGCTGCCCTCTACCAGCCAAGGTGCAGAGCACCATGAGGATATGCTGCCTGAAGCCAGCATTTGAGGATACACACAGGAAAGGGGGACAAGCTGGTCCTCTCTACCGTCGGTGCAGTAGATCAGTGCAGTAACGTGGTGCAGTGCATAACACCGGCCTGTGAGGGCCTGCTTGCAGGATCTCAGATTGGGAAGGTCGTCTGGCAATGGAGGGGATAGGGAAGAAGAGGAAAGCATGCAGAGGGTAGCTGATGCAGCACAGTGCGAGTCAGGTGCAGGGCTGAGTGATTTGCAGAGGCACAGAGCACATAGGATCTGATGCGGTAGATTATAGGATGCAGAGCTAGGGGCATGAGACAGCCAGTGGTGACCAAAAGGCCCCTTGGCGTGGCTGGCGCTTTAGGAACACCATCATGCGATGGCTTTGGGGATTGTGGTGCCGCCTTTAGCTAAGAGCGCAGTTTCAAGGGAACTGATGAATAGGCCGCGACCCGTTCAGGCCTTGGATCGCATCTGTCCTATAGTTGGTTGCAGTAGGCATGCATCTTTGCATGGCTAGGTAGGTAGCAACTGGTGGGTAGAAGGAGGCCTGGAAAGGCCAGTACATACCAGACACGCACGGGAGCAAGACGCTAAAAGTGTAGGTAAGCGTGCTGAGTGCTCTCCCAGGTTGCACCCCGTTGTTATGTTGGTGTTGTTTTGGTATGAACTTGTGAAGCATGTAGAACCAATGCAAATCAATGCAAGTGGTCTGTGACGTGAAGGCGCGTGCTTCATACAACAAAACAAAGCACGCGCATGCATGTATGCATGCGTGCGCATGGCCAGCTAGCCCAGGCATGCGCCCTCTCCCTACACATGCAAATTGGCCAACTGAATGTACACAATCGACACACCTGTGTCTCAGCCCCTTCAAAGAAGGCAGGGGCATGCAGCACAGTCATGCCACACCCTGCACTGAATTGCGCTGTTCAATCCCTGGACAAGCACGCATGCGAGCGAATTGAACGGGCAACCCCTACCAGACAAACTGGCTTGGTTGCTTTAGAGTTGTTTGAGACAGCAGGTGCAGGCACAAATGGGCATATCAAACGTTCAACAACTCACATGCGACTCTTATCTAGGTGTTGCTGTCAAGTTTGGAAAGCACTGTTGGCGCTCGAGGCAGCGCCCTGCTATGATGTTGTTATCTTCATAACAAGCACGGTGCATCTGGCATACACCTACCCATACCACCTACATGTACAGGCTGCCATCCAGCTGCAGGCAGGGCCTCCACCTTAGGTATCATCCTTGCCCACAGGCCAAAGGAGCAGAGGACGGTACGTGCACAAGCCATCCCAGCTGCTGCTGCTGTGACAGGTTGCATGGCTTGTAGCAGGGCGCAAGAAGCAGCAGTGCAGCACAGTCCTACCTTGAAGCAGTCACTGGGACTTTAGATAGTAGTTCAGAAAGATCTGGTGTTACAACACGGCTTTCATTTGGCAAGTAGCCCCAAAAGTGGCCCACACGCAAGTATTATGACAACCAGCAGTGATGAACCAGGTGATGCACAGTTGACAAACGTTTCACTTGCGCATGGGCCCTGGACCAAATATAGCAGCCTCCAGCGATCACTTGTGCTCAGGAACTGCAATTGTTGCAGTTGTTGTTGCACAAGGACTGCTGCAGTTGTTGTTGCAATCAGCGCATCACTCTGACTCCATGCTTGCACTCAGCTGAAGCAGCTGGCGTAAGGCCCAGCCCTCAGAGCGAGAGAATTATCATAAAGCAGGCACATCAGTTAAGCAACGAGAGCCATGTCACAGTCCCTTCATAATAGTGGTACCCTCAGTACTCATCTACCATAGGCGCCGCGCAGTAAACAGTCATCGCGCATGCGGCATAATGGCAAATCAGCATGACACGGCGGCCCAATCTTATGCATAGTGATCACCACCTGCCGCTGGTGCCCCACAGTAGCAGCTCTTATGTGCAGTGCCACACAGTCACTCTCAGCCTCCAAAGCACCAGCCAGTGGCAACTTATGGTAGTGGTGCCTTGCAAAGCAATACCAGGCTATACCACCACTGGCCGCAGTTTGTGCTGCAGATGCTGCACCGTCCAGCTCGCAGCCCACAGCCTCGCAGCCCCATGTGGCCTTCCATGCTTTTGCCCCTAGCCTGCTCGAGGAAGGAGGCCTTTGCCCGGTTGTATCTGGGTCCCATGCGAACCAGCCCACACTCAGTGCAAGGCGCGCCGCTGCAGCTGTGGACGTTTGTTGCAGCTTGTTTGCTGCAGCTTGTTCCGGACCGTGCTGTGCGTTCTGGACCGTGATGGACCGTTGAGCCCCACCCGTGGCTGCTGCTGCGGCTGCTGCTGTAGCTGCTGGGGCCACTGCGTGATGTGCGGCCATGATGTGCTGCTGCTGCTATGGTATGGTACGGCTGCTGCTGCTGCCGTGGCTGCTGCAGGGCAGGCAGCCCACAGGTGCAGTTGGGAGCTGAGCAGCAGCTGAGGCACACCAAATCAGGGGGGTGCAGCCTCCTCCGCCGCAATCCGCTGCACCCCCTGCGACGGGGCAGCAACTTAGGAGGCCGCTGCGTCCCCTGGAGGTTGCAGCATCAGGAGGGTGCAGCATCAGGAAGTCTCGGCGCCTGGATCCACAGCCCTGGATCTGGGTCCAAGATCCAATTGGGTCCAGATGGTTCCACGATCCAGATGAGTCCAGGATCAAGATGGCCCTGGATCTGAGTCCACAGCTGGCATGATGCCTGCACTGGCGTCCCCGGCAGCAATGTCCCCGGCAGCAGCACCGCCAGCAGCAGGTTTCCGCGCAGCCGCCTGCAGCTGCGCCGGTGCAGGTGGCACGAGTGCAGTGGTCGAGGAGCCTGCGCCAGGCAAGCTGGAGGTGCCAGCAGCTGGCACCACCGCCCTAGTTGGTGGTGCCGCAGCCCCTGGTTGTGCTTCATTGACCTCCTGTGGCTGTGGCTGTGGCTGTGGCTGTGCCCCGCCCAGCTGACCTCCTCGCAGCTGGTCCATCAGGACCTGCACGCACACATTTTGGATGACGTGTGAGGAGGTACAGTGGAGGTACAATCCGGGAGGTACAATGTACCGTGAGCAGGGTGAGTGCATCAGAGAGGGTGCATCAGAGAGGGTGCATCAGAGAGTGCATTACAGGCAGTGCATTGGAGCGGGTGCATCAGAGAGAATGCAGCAGAAAGAGCGCAGCAGAGAGCAGAGAGCAGAGAGCAGAGAGATTGAGTACGAGAGATGATCATACAGGTTTGGGTACAGGTTTGAGTACGAGGGATGATCATACAGCAGCAGGGTGTAAGAGGAGCTGCAGCGGCGGGCGGCTGGGTGTATCAAGACGCGTAGTGAGAATCAATGGGGTAATATCGGAGGGGGGTGAATGGGGGCAGTCTATGCCATGCCAGGCACTTAGGCATGCCAGCCATACATGAATGGAGCACCTGGTACACGTAGGTGGATTGGCTTTGCCGGTACCTGTCTCTGTCTCTGCCCAACCAGCCCCGCACACCGTCGCGTTGCAGTTTGCACGCGTCAAAGCTTCCATACAATCAGCACAACCACCCTGGTGTCGCACCCCCGGTTGCCACACACACTGGTTAAACATGGTAGCACGTGTAAAATGTAAGCCAAACACAAGCCAAGCAGTACAGGCCCAATGCGGCATTTACCCCCTGAGGTACACGCACCCGCAACTTTTGGCTGATTGTACTGAAGTCCGGCCGATCCTGAGGTTTCAGCGCCAGGCACGCCTCTGTCAGCTGGGCATAACCGGGCAGAGGGAAGTCCTGAGTAAACGTGTACAGGCCAGGCACGTACGCCATGCCGCGCCCCACTGGCCGGTCCTGCGTGCTGCGGGCAGCAAGGGCAGGGCAGCACGCAACAAGCAGCATCAGACGCGGACTAGCTACACGGTGAGTGGCGGGCAGCAGGGCTGCTCTGACTATGATGCGGTGTGCACTGGACGGGCCGCAGGGTGGGAGCAATAAGGGCAGGAACTTGACCATGCCTGCATCTTAGCCCTCGATGCACCTTGCTCCATCACGCCCCCTGCGCCCCCCTCAGGCCCCCCGTGACCCCTCCAAACCCCTCACCCCCACCCCGCACATGCCCACTCACACGCGCAGCAGCTGCTCCCAGGCCGTGCACCCATGTCCCAGCTCCCACAGCAGCACGCCGTACGAGTACACGTCGGCCGCCTTGGCCGCCTGTGCCGCGTGCAGGATCTCTGGCGCGACGTACAGCGGGGTGCCGTGGTGCACGCCGCTCACGTGCGTCTGGTTGGCGGCCATCTTGATGCTCATGCCAAAGTCGCCCACCTGAGGGGGATTGGAGGGGTGGGGGGAAGGGTGGGTGGGTGGGGTAGGGTGGGTTGGGGGTTGGTGCGGAGCGGGGAGGCAGTAGTGGAGCGACGTACTGCACACTATGAGCCCTATATACAGAACACTATGAGACCTATATGAGACCTCATATACAGAACCCAACAGGAGGCAGCAGGAAGGATGACCCTGGCTGTACATGCCCGTCTCCTGCCCCCGTCCACGTCTCCCCCGCCACCACACATCTAAACAACTCGCTCCTCCAGCCACACATTCAAAAGAGCGGCCCACACATTTTGAAACAGTGACCGAGCGCGTCATGTCACACCTTTGCAACCAGGCCACAGGGCGAGTTGGGGTCTGAGCGCAGCAGCACGTTGTCAGGCTTCAAGTCCCCATGCAGGATGTTGCGCGCATGCAGGTAGCCCATGCCAGATGCCAGCTGCAGGGCTAGGGCCAGCACCTGCACCCCCCCACACACACAGGTGTCCAGGGTTGTTTTGGATTCAGGGATCCAGCAAGGTTCAGGGCTCAGGGTTGAGGGTTGAAGGGGTTGAGGAGAATGCACCACAGCATCTGCCCACTAAGCACTGCTGGCAGCATACAAGTCTTTCTCACACAATTTTAGTCGGCCGGCACGCGCGCATTTCAACAGAAGAGGGTGGTGGTGTGGGGGGGGTAAGTCAGCACTCCGTCCCACTCCATTCCCCCACCTCCCACCACCACCACCTGAGCAGTGCAGTGCTGTGCTTGTAACCCACACAGTGCTGTGCACACCTGCTCCATGTCTTTGGGGTGCCCAGAGGCCCCCCACAGCTTGCGCGCCTTGAGCAGCCCGGCCAAGCTGCCCTGAGGATGCAGCACGAGTGCCACGTGTAACTTGTAAGCAACTCGTTTAGAGCAACGCAACCCAAAAGCGCAAAGGTAAGGCCGACACTGGTATGTCGTCAGCATTAAGAAATCCAGCTGGATCCATTTACATCGCATTCACGTTCGTAGAGGCAACGCCGATGCCGGGTTTGAGCAGAAAGAGGCGGGACCAGTACCAGGATCGCGGTATAGTGAGTCGGAAGCGACCAGGATGGTATATATATATTTAATATGCCTGCTGGGTGCATGACATTTATACCTGACCAAACCAAAGGGGCCGGAGCTCAGGATTCCTTCCACCTTGCACCCCACAACTGCCCCCAGGCCCTCCATGCCAGCAGCATGTGCTGCGCGCCTTATGTACACACCGCCCATGCGCCCAGGCACTGCCTGACCTGTACTGCTTGTTCTGACCTGTCATGTCGTACTGCATTGTACTGCCCCACCTGGTCGCAGTACTCCATGATGATGTACAGCTCCCAGTCCCTCACACCCCCCCTCCTCCCCTCCACCGTGCTCCTGCGGGCCCCAAGCCACAAGCCACGGCAACAACAGCAACATGTCATTGGACATTTCATGCCAGAGTGTGACATCCCCCATGCCAGGGTACGACAAGCTGTACTGCTGGCAAAAGGGCCGGCCGAGGCTGGGGTTGGGTTTAGGGTTCAGGGTTTGGGGTCAGCGTTTGGGGTCAACAAGTCAAGTTGGGGTCAGGAACAGCTGCAGGCATAGGGGACGAGCAGCAGATGGGGGCGGGCGGCAGACTGGCAATCCATCCAATCCAGGCCGGTTAGGCGGCATCGCGTCCGCATACAACCTGTAACTTACCTACCTACCTACCATCCTTGATCCCATGCACACCCTAACCCCTGACCCTAACCCCTGAACCTTAACTGTAAAACCCCTCAACCCTAACCTTGAACCCCCAAAACCTGGGCCTCACCTAGACACCAGCGGCACCATGTCGTAGCTGTACGTGGCCACGATCGCAGGGTGTGAGAGGGTGGCGTTGATCGCCGCCTCCCGTAGTGCCTTCCGGCGGGACGCATCCCCCTGGGGACCTGGCATGAGCTGAAAGAGGATGCGTTTGACCGCCACCTCCAGCCCTCGCCATGTTCCTGTGAAAGGTTGACGGCACAAGTTTGCAATAGCGCGTGTAATGGCATTCACGGGTGGTAACTGTCATGTCGCTGTTATCAAGGCTTGACCTTAGATTTGTGTGCATGTGTGTGGGGCCGGGGGCTGCCAGGTGAGTGGCCAGCGCAGAATGAACAGTCTGTACTGTAGGTCAGAGGCATGTAAGGAATAGTAACACAGAGACGAGAGAGTAATGGCCGACACTTGTGACTCTAGTGAGACGCAGAGCACAGGGCTCAAAGCTGTGAGGCTCAGAGAATAGTGTGGTTAGCCAACTTGACAGTTGGGCACGTGTGAAAACGAGAGGGCGCAAGAGCGGACAGCAATGGAGATGCCAAGGAGAATGAGATAGAGGGGGAGAAAGAGAGATCGTGAGAGTGAGAGAGGGAGCGCGCACGCGAGAAAGAGAGAGAGAGAGAGAGCGGGGGGGGGGGGGGAGAGAAAAGCAGAGAGAG
>BDCZ01000129.1:132005-144319 GCA_001662365.1 Chlamydomonas applanata
GCCCCATGCGCATGCGCGCGAGTGCCCACACACGCTGTGGCCTGTTCACATGGTACGTGAACGTTTGCCCCGGCTTGTCCTCCCCCTTGAACCACCGCGTGAAAGTGAACAGCTTGAAGCCTTTGCTCACATCATCTGGCACACCCCGCACCCCTCCATCCCCTGGTATAGCAGCGGCATCACTGTACATGTGCTCAAGCCAGCGGTCAGTGAGTTGCGCACGCACAGCCGCCACATCCACGCGCTCTGTATGCCTAGCTGCCCTAGCCAAGTCATCACCCAAGCGGCTCAGGCAGTCACAGAAAGCACTACCCCAAGTGCGGCCCCTTGCTTGAACACTCTCACTCAGACATGCCCTTGTCAAATCAGCCACGGGGCGTGCCATCACACGATTCCACCACTTAATCGCACGCACCACCCATGCGTGCGCAAGTGGGGACCGACGACAGTCATGCATAATGGCAGCAGTTGGGGTGGTTTTCCTAACATTCAGCGTGTGCCTCAGGAAGGACCGGTGCAGCATTTCTGCATCCCCAGCATCCCCCCATCCCCGGGTGCGGATGTGCATTTCACCCATGTGATAGGGACCCCATACCTCACAGCCATAATCAAGCACAGGTACCACCAGGGTATTGAACAGGTGGCACTGTATGTGTGTGATGTGATGTTCAAACCTGTTCTTACCTACATCACAGGTGCCTACGTGAACACCGTTCAGGCAGCTACTGAGGACTGTTCAGGCAGTATAGCGCATACCTGCACACATCAACTTGTACATGTGGTATCCATCCACTTTCCCGCCCCTCTCCGCCGCCTCAAAACAGCGGCTCTTTAGCAGGCTGATTCTTGTAAAACACGCACCGGCGGGATGTACAGTGTGGTATTTATGAGCTCCAGGGTGCCTCCAGTGGGCCCCTGCCCCCCATCCCTGCAAAAGAAGACACATGCCAACATGGTGATCGGGGATGCTCAAGAGTGACCTCATCACGTCCTACATGACACACGCCGGTACACATGGTGATTGGGGGACTGACCGCCCCAGCTCTTAAAGTGGACTTGACTTGTTGCTCGAGTGGTATCAACGTGTATTGTATATGAATTGGCAACAGCTGCTCCATTCTCCAGCACCACCACCTGAGGTAACAAAGGCCACTTGAACCTGTACAAGGCCCCGCACCAGATCATGGGTCCACGCACCTGTCCAGCTGGAACAGCCACAAGTTCGCGGTCATGTTCCCGAACATGCTTGCTGCGGTGGGCTCCGGCTCGGCGCTTGGCTGCTGCCGCAGGGCCTCTGGGTTTGGGGGCAGGTTGATAAGTGTGAGGTACCGAAGGGACACTTTAGCTCCAGGAGCTATGGGCACTGCGCCAATGGAGGGTCCAGGTAGCACGTCCCCTGTGGTCACCTGCAGCGCAAGGTACACAGGGCCCGATGGCAGGTAGTGGGTGGGTACATTTAGTGGGGGGATGCATTGCAGGGGAGGGCATCGGCAGGTAGCACTAGCATCACCTGCATGATACGATGGTTGCCCGTGCGCGACTGCGCATGCCACGCGCCCGCTAGAGGCAGCAGCTGCGAAGGTGCGGCTGCAGCTGCCGCTCTGGCGACAGCTGTGCCGCCTGACAGCCGCCTGCCAGTGGGAGGACGGTTCACACCGATGCCAGCCCCTACCGACACCTTCCGGCGAGGGGGCTTGGGGGGCATGGGTCGGGGGCTTGGGAGGGGCGGTGGCTGGGGGGGTGGTACCCCGCTCCGTGCCCTTGACACAGACCCAGCTTCACCACCCAAATCCAGGACACAGCTCCCCGGGTCCAGGGGGTCCCCCAGAACTACTAGACCCTCAGCTGCAGGTCAGAGGACAGGCAGGGTTCACACTTAGACAGGTCAATCACACAGCAGTAAGGCCAACCCAGACAGCTAGGGTCAGTCGAACCAACAGGGGTTGATGGAACCAAGTCGGGTCAGGAGAAAACAACCAGGGTCATACATCAGGGCCATAGATCGCAGGGTCAAATCAAGGGGATGCGCAGCGGCGGCGTGCGAGGAGGAAGGCGCTACAGCTGAGGCCCTGAACCAAGGCTGGTGCACACGCTTGCGGCAGCGCCGCGCACGCACCCGCAGGGCTGGTCGGTGCAGCGCTGAGAATGCTGAGGGGGTCGATTGCGATCAGGTCCCCTGTGAGGGCCACACTCCCGATGGCACTACCACTGGCCACCGCGCTCTGCAAGGGGAACACGGACTGTAGTGGTTGAAGGTCCGGACCTGAGAGCTGTGCCCACGCGCCCAAGTGTACTGCCGAGGGCGGTACGCCCGGGCTGGAGGACAGCTCCATGAGGCCTGCAGTACATCATGCAGTACACAAAGCAGTACACATGAGGGCGGTGCGAACACAGAGAGCGCAGTACAAGCTGGTGACTTGCCACCTCTAACTGCACTTGCTCGCTACACGTGCTAGGCACGTGCCACCCTACAGGCACCCTGCAGCGTGGGTGCCACCTCCTATGCTGCCCTGCCCTGCAGCTTGCCGCCTGTCATGCATGACTGACGAACTCCACCAGCTGACCTGTTCGCAGCGTCCGTTGGGGGTATGGCAGCCGTTGTGCAGCCTGCGGGCCTAGCACCCTCACATCAATCATGCTCCAGCTGGGGATGATGCCTTGCAGGTACATCACGCTTAGCTGCACCCCTGCCGGCCCCGTGGCATTGCCAGCAGCTGCGCTGCCGCTGGTTCCTGGACTGCCTGCAGCGCCTGAATCACCCGCCCCAGCAACCCCTGTGTCCTCCCCAGCTGCCGCTGCAGCTGCCACCGTCCCCACTTCAAAGTTCCTTGCGAGGAACGAGTTCGCGAGGTAGGGGTGGGAGTTGATGTAGAAGGCAAGTGGGCTGGCGTCACTGCTGGCAGCATAGGGCTGGCCGCTCCAGTACAACAGCTCATCTTCTGGCACTACGATAGTGCAGTTGGCAAGGATGAGGTTATCACTCCGGAAGGGGGTGCCCGCGACCCTGCAGATGTGCACATCATCAGGACACATGGGCTCAGGCACGCAGGAGGCTCTCTTGTATCAGGAGGCCATGAGGAGAACCAGGCAAAAGAAGCAAGAAGAGGACGTGAGGCACCACGAGACCAGCAAGCAGATGGGCAGGTGCGTGTGATGATCCCTGCACCTACGGGGTGCCGGGGTGCTGAGGAACGGCAAGTTGGCAGCAGACCTTGAGCAGGTGGTTACGCAGAACTGGAGCAAGGAGATGCAATACGCAGAGCAGCTGACGAAAAACAAGTGAGCAAACGGCACAGGGGTTCACGCACCGTGGCAGCACCACGGCCCACAAATACATGGATGCCAGGGACCAGGGGTAGAGCCCAAATGGGGTGCGCACGACCCCAACCGGCAGGCTGGTCAGTGTGAGGTTGGCAAGGGTGAGGGAACCGTAGTTTTGGCCAAGTCCAAACACGCCCAGTGCTTCTTGGCCACCCCAGTCCAGCTGCCAGACACCCCCCACGCCCTCAAGCATCACATCTCTGAGGAGCGCAACAGATGGGAGTGGTGTGCCCGAGCGAGCCCTGTCCTGGGCAATTATGGACAGCTTGGGGCCAGCCAGGGTCACGTGGTTGGCCACGAGGATGCGAGAAAGAATGTCCCCGGAGAACGTGTCGGAAGGGTAGACAAGGGCATCTGACTGCACTTGCTCCAGAGCACCCCACAACGCGTCCCCTGTGTGCAAGGCCCAAGTCACAAGTCTATCATGGGTTCATAGCGCATGGAAGCCTCCTGCCCGTCGTTATGACATGTGTGCCACAAGACAGGGTCAATAAAGTGTAGCAACAAGCCGTGTGTGCTGCTATGCTGCACATGACGAGCGTCCCTGCACATGCTGGCCACCACCAGGCCATCATGCACAGGCATCATGCAGCATGCACGCCGCATGCGCCGCATGCAGCAACGGCCATGTGCAGCCGCATGGGCTGCTGAAGCGTCCTGAGCCACACCTGTGGTAGCCCAGTAGAGAGTGCATGGCCCAGCATAGGTTGTGCTGGGAGTGGCTGCAGTGCATTGAAGCCACAGCGAGCTTTTGTTGGAGCGGCAGATGATACTGGCACGCATATGTTGAGGCAGCTGCAAGCGTACCCTCACCATGTTCACATGAGCAGTGCATGCCTGCCGTATGGCAGCCCGCAAGCCGTATGCGAGGCACGCAGTGTGTGCATTCCATGCCATGCCCAAGCCCCCAGCTGCATGCAGCGCGGGCCATGCAAGGGAAGCATGCCTGTCCCTAAATCCCCATCGCATGCATGCTGACCCGACACGCACGCAGGGAGCGGCCATCCGTGGTGTTGCACGTGATCTCAATGTTGCTGCCCTTGACTCGCCCATCAGCGTCTGAGAGAGAGCTGAGCAGCACGCTCTCCAAAGTCAACTGCGGCCAGCAAACAGTGCGCGCCAGCGGTGCACGAAAGGAGTTGTGTCATGTTGTGGAGTGGCACGCTGGGTATGAGCATGTCGGTGCTGTATGCAACGTTGTCATGCACCCCTTGCCTACCGATATGTGCATAAGGGGCGCCCTGTTGGTGCATGATGCATAATGCGGCTCCATCTGTTGCCATGTGGTCGTGCATGCATGCATGCATGCATGCAAGCAGCATGATCGCTACAGTGCCCAGCCCCTATGCAACCTCTTTGTGCCCCCGTGCATGCTCAGTGCGCAACCCCCTTCACCACTTCAGCCCCACTTCACGTGCCTGCAGAGACCTAGGCACATCCTGAGCTGCGCTATAGCAGATCTGACGCTTCAACGTGGCCAAACCCTCGCAAGGAACAGAGAATGCGACATCGGACAGTATAATGGTCCCGTTGGTGTCTCGCACAGCTTTTAACAGCGCATCTGGAACCAACTGCTGAAGTGTGGGCGTTGTTTCGAACACCAGTGTAGCACGACGAATACTCAATTGGCTGTCCACGCCAACGTCTGGTCCCCACACTAAGCGAGTAGCTTGAGAAGATAATGCGCCGTTGTTGGCTCCGAACCCCGAGATTGACGAGTTCGTCACAAATCTCCCCTGTAACAAAAACGATCCAGCTGGCAAAGAGCATGCTGGGAAGAAGCATGCAGCCCCTATGTCTACATCTTCCGCAAGGCTGGCATCCAACTGTGCTGCTAGCCAAATCAGGGTCAGCGCAGCAGCTGACCACATGCCCACTGGGTACTACCAGGTACGCATCATGGGCTTACATCGTGATGCACTCTCCTACTATAAGGCCACAACCATGTATTGGCCCCTGTATTGGAAATTTGAGTGAGTAAGTAAGTGTGGACTGGCGGAACCACGTGGCAGCTTGCGCTTCACGATCACAAACACCCTTCAAATGTAGTATGAATGCTGTTGACGCGCTGAACAATGGTGTAGCTTGCTGATCATAGCCGATGTCGTGGTCACTGCACGCGCTTTGCCTTGCGCTCAGCCTGCTGCTGGCTTATGCCCAATCCTCTGCTGATATCTTGCTGGAATGCACCGGCAATGACAGAGCTTTAAGGCAATGCAACCTGCAGGCCGGGAGCACGTATGAGCTCAGCGGGTCCATACCCAACAGCTCTACTACATTCCAGCGTGTGGGACCCTGGAGCAACGAGGCAACACCTGCATTTATCAACTTGGAGGACGGGCTGGACGTGACGAACGCGCAGCTCAAGTTCCTGAATGGCATGTTCATACGAGGTGCACTATAAAAAGGGTTGTACTGAGGCCAGGTCCTTGCTGCTGCATGACTTAGGAGAAGCACGGCGATGCATACATGTGCAGGGTGCATGCCATATGGCGGGGTGGAAGGGGGTGGAGGGGGTAGAGCTGTGCCTGCTGGAAGCGCTTCCGTTTCGGGTACCTCGCCACGTTGCACCACATGCATATCAGCCAGTTGCAACTGTGTGTAGGCTGTATGGGTTGACCATCCGCATGGGCTGACTAAGCAGGGTTGCCTGGGTCGGCATGGCACCGCAGGGGCGCTGGGCAGCCTTGCGCCTGGCACGCAAGGGCAGATCAACCTGCCAAGGCTCAGCAATGCTGCAAGCATCACGCTGGAGAATGTGGCGCTCTTCTCAGACTGCCAGCGTGTGCGCGCCTATCAGGTAACTCCACTGCAAAACTGCTGTGGGCCCACAGGTGTTAAGCGCGCAGCACAATTGCCACCATTGCACGTACTGGCCGAGGCGGGCAGCTGGGCCCTCGCCACCTCAGTTTGTCTGACTTGACTGTGGGCACAAACAAGTTGAGCCACAACTACAAGGGGCTGTCACCGTGGCTGATGCTATGTGCAGAGCCATTACTGCAGCCTACCACCCGACTTTTGGAGGCGCCAGGTATGTATTTGCTGGCTGCTTCTGGGAGCGGTAAAGAGGACGTTCACTTCTCGCTTCCCTGGAATAACAGCTGATGATTTCCATGTCGACAACTGCACTTCTGTTCCTCGATCTCTGCAGTTTGCTGTCGCAATCTCTGCAGAGCTCTGCCTCGGTCTCTGCAGTTTGCTGTCTCGATCTCTGCAGAACTCTGCCTTGATCTCTGCAGGGTGTCGAGGTGACCACCAACGATGTGCGGCTCAGCTATTACAGCTCGCCGGGCATCCGGGGAGTGAACATCACAATCACATGCAGCAGCTCCTGGCCAGCCATCAGCCTGGCCAACATTGATCCATTTACAGCGCCTGTACCCTGCTCAATCTCGCAGATTGGCACAGGTGTGTGATGTGCTCCACAGGGGCAGGCATTGGCTGAGGCACTGGGGTTGTAGGTTGGGCTGGGGTGGTATGATGCTGTACGTCTGAGGTCCCAGGTACCTCCGCGCACCTCCTGCCATTCATTTACAAGCTATGAGTGTGATCCGGCTGATGGCTGGGCTGCTGCACACCATCCACTGGCATGTGTTGTGCTGGACCTTTGTGTATGGGCTCCTCATACGCACGCACATGTGGCTCTTGCCTGCCACACGCATGTGTGCCTGCCACTTCCTTTGCTCTGTTAACAGTCATGCTTGCACCGCCTGTAATGCCTGGGCAGCTGACAAGCTGTTTGAAACTTGGGACGTCATCGCGAAGGATAACAGCGACCGTGGGCAAAACAGGGACAAGATCTTGTGGTTCCTCATTACCAACCACATTAGCCTGGCGGCTAGCCCACGGCTGCTGGCCTCCGAGGCCTTGTTCAAGGCACAGGCTGCTGTACAAGTGCAGGTACGGCAAACGACTGTGTGGCTGCTTACCTGGGCAGTCTCCTGCATGCATGGCTGCGCACCCCATGGGTGCGCTTGCCCTCGTGCCTCTGCACACCATCAGCAACCAGCCATTTGTACATTGTAGTAATCAACCACTATGTAATCACTCGTAGCGCCTCTTTACTAACTGCTGCCGCTGCTGCCGCTGCTGCTCCTGCTTCTGTGCTTGTGCCTCTCACAGGTGTCAGCAGTGATTTCATTCACCAGGGATATCCGGATCATGGGGATTGGGGCACGCTGGCAGTTTGACTGGGGCGGCCGGCCCTCACTGGGTTTGCTGGGAGCCACATCATCAGGTGGCAGCATCACATTCTCTAACCTCACCCTCCTGAACCTGCCCAGCGCTGCTGTGGCTCCCCCATATGGAGACTTCCCCTGGTCTCTATCCACCATGTTCGTGTGGAGCGTGTTGTTTCCCAGGTGCGCGCGTGTCCAGCTGCAGCTGCGTCTTGTGCAGGCCTCTGTATGCAGCTACACACGAAGCTCAGTCTCAGTTGAAGGCCGGCAGCATCTTTCTGAAGCTTCCTCACCTGGACACCCCTGCCCCTCACCTGACTCTTCTTTTGCTTTGATGTCCTTACCAGACCCGTGTCACAAGTGACATGCAACTCTCTCATAAAACTGGCCACTGCGTGCTGTTCTCCTGCCCTGCAGAGTGCCTACGGACTCCACCGCCATGCCCATGCGTGACCGGCTGTACATCCTGAACTGTACCTTAGTTGTGCCAGATGACGAGCTGACCTTCTGGACCATGCCCCCAGCACAGAATATGCTGGGAGGTGCTGGAAATGCTGGCCCTAATTTGGCCCCAGCCTCCTTTCTAATGAATTCGGATCCGTCAGTGCCCACATCCTTTCTCAGCCCTTCCTTTGGCGTGCGCGTGGTGCAGCCGGTCAGCGCGGGCGCAAGTGGGACCAGCGACGGCGACGGCGGCAGCGTGAACGTGACTGGACGTATGGTATCACGTGGAGTCGTGCTGATGATCGATGTGCTGCAGAGTCCAGATCCTGGGTGGAGCATGTCTGACAGTGAGATGGTGGGGCAGAGCGACGTGGCAGCCCAGATGCGCTTCCCAGCCGCGGTTACAAGCACAGGTGCGTCTGAAAGGACCACGCCATACAGGGTTGTGCGCAGGCCATGCGGATTGCTGCGTGTTGACTATCTACATGTCAACCCTCGCTGGCATCTTGGCCACACGACCCTGTTGACCATGCACCTGTGATAAGCGTGCTCATTCCATGCCTAGGCGCTAGGGACTGTTTATGATGACCAAAGCTGTCAGTCAGACAGCTGTTGTGGTGAATGACCAGCGCACCTGCTGTGTGCCCCTCTGCACCACTGCAGGGCTCATGTCACTAGGCAGCCCCTCCACAGGCCTCGCCGTGCATCTGAGGAACTGGCAGGTCATTTCTGGCACTGCCCTGCCAAGCGTGAACCAGCTGTTCCCATCAGCAGGGGGCCAACGACCACACGTGAGGGTTGACAAGAATGCAAGCATCGACCCTGCGGCCATGGTCTCTCCGCTGCTCACGCGCTACCTCCGTGAGTGGCCGCAATCACATTGTGCTGCTTCACTCATCCCTCATCGATACTTTGTACTGTAGCTGCAGTATGCGTCCGCTGCGCGGTTGCCAGGCACGGCCTTGGATTGTATGCTGCCTTGAGCAGCCACACGCATGCGTATGTGTGCGTTGCATCATGCGCCCAGCATGACGCTGGATGCTTGCCGCGAGACAGCGTTTTTCATAAATGCTCAGTTACAGCTTCTAAACACGTGTTTGTGGGGAGCCGTGTGACGTGTTGCCTGTGGGTATGGTCCATTGGGAGTGGCCCCTACGCAGTCAAGTAGCTTACACAGAGGTGCCTGTACAGTGCTGCGGCCATACATTGTGACTATGTTATGTACTCATGTACTTTTGTGCTTTGGCCCGCGCACTGCAACGTGTAAGCACGTGTCGCTGTGCTGCAGTGGATGGCTACGTGCTGCTCGGTAACCCGCTCAATTCAGCCACATCTGTCCTCAGCCTGGGTCGGGTGTCAGGCTCTAACACGGGCGGCCGCTTCACCACTTCTGTGTACCGTCCGTTTGAGCCCCTTCCTGTCTCCCAGCCACAGCAGCCTCTGGGGCCCAAGCCGCCTGCGCGGCCGCTCAGCAAGACTGTGGATGTGAGCAGCAGCTTGCTGCACCGGAAGCTGCTGCAGGGAAAGGACGCACCGGTGGCAGACGTATCTGAGACGGCCACCACGGGTGCGTTGGCATGCAGCACGTGCATGTCAAATGGGCTTCTCTTCTGCATCTGCTGACGTCATCAGTGGTACTGCTGCCGTGCTGGTGTGACCAATGCACCAGGGGCGCAACATGGCGCGTCCTGCCTGTCTTGAACTCATATGTATATAATATAGTCCTCGTAACACCCTGGTTGTGCTGTGCTGTGCTGCCCCACAGGGGTGATCACCGTGGCTGCAGGCACATCTGCGGCCCTGCGGTTCCTCACACTCACAGACCTGGGCCCCTTTGCCAGGCAGGCCGGCATTGCTCCAGCTGGCAGTGCGCAGCTGGCGACCCTGTTTGAGAGCACCATTCCCGGAGACCCCTGCACGGTGCTTGGCGCGTACACCAGCCTGCTCTGGTGCGTGTTGGGTGTGCTTGGTAGCGTGCTGGCTGCACACGGCTTTTCCCTGACCAGCACGCTTGTGTGACAAGTCAACAGGCTTGTTCATGCAGTACAGGCTCGCGCGGTGCAGGCTTGTGCAGTACAGGCTAGTGGGCACAGGCCCAGTTTGGCGCGGGCTTGCACATCACGGCCCCTGCTCTGACGGCCAAGGTGCTTGTTTGGCTCGGCATCACGGCTCACCTGTGCCAGCTGCAAGTCACCTGCACCAGTGCCATGCGTTCAATGCACATGCACGTGAGCTGACACTGTGTGTGCTGCTGGTATCCGCTGCTGCTGCGCAGGGCGTTCAACGTCAGGCGCACACCGCGCCACCGGTACTTTGGAGAGCTGCAGCTACAGGAGGTCACCATGTTGCTACCCCCACAGGAGCTGCAGGTAAGGAGGCAGCAGCAGCAGCAGTGACAGCGGCAGTGGCAGCAGCCGCGGCCCATGCCCATGCCCATGCCCCTGTGCCACGGCACACCCGTTCCCGCTGGTGCATAAGATGCAGCAGGCACTTGCAGCGGGGGACGCTGTAGCGCTGGTTGCAGCTGCATAGTGGCTCGTGGCATGGGACCGGCATGAGAGCCGCAGCTGTGCATGTGTGTTGGTTACATTGTACGCCTAGCATGGTGCATAGACGACTGTGTGCGCCCGTTTGCACGCCACAGCTGCACCTAGAAAGACCTGGAGCGTGCGTCCCTCTGGCTTTTGACTCCCCGCTGTGTTTGGGTTTGATTTGAAGCAGCTGAGACCCGAGAACTGGTACCAATCCTGCGCTGCCCCGTAGGTCTACATGTGGCTGCTCAGCAAGCTCCCAAACAACCCGCCCCCCGTGCTAGGCCTCACAGCAGAAGCACAGGCACTGCTGCAGCCTGCCCTGGTGGCAATGTTGCCTGGAGCTGTCCTGACCAACCCCTTCTTCAACCAGGCCAGGACCACACCGGCCGTGACCTTCCGCACCTTTTCGTGGTTCGGGCTGACGGGGACGAACGTGACATTCACGATGATGCCGATTAATGGCAGTACGGACATCATATTCGATCTGGACCAGTACAACTTACAGCCCAACAGCAGCTCACCAGGGGTGGCAAGCCCACCGGCGCCAGCATGCACTGGTGAGACGTGAAACGTGGTTGCACATGCAAGCTTGGCTGTCCACCTGTGGCTGGCAGTGATAACTACGGCTCCCCGTGGCACTCCTGCTCATTCAACCCGCCACCCACTCAGCCACCGGCCCCTCGCCCACCACCCCGCATACACGCACCACCTGTACAGTCCTGCTTCCTCCTCCCTCTCTGTGTTGCATGCTCCTTGCGGAGGGCTGAAAGAATATGAATACATTTGCCCGGACCCTACCCCCCAAAGCCTCGAAACCTGCCTGCGCACTCGCCACACTCTCGCTCTGGCTGCTGAAAATGAGTCACCGCATGCGTGCCCCTCCCTCCTGCTCCTGGCCACGCAGGCGCTGGCTGCAGCAACCCTGGCAGCTCCGTCAATGGCAATCCTGGCGAGGATAAGGACAAAGGCGGTAACGACGGCACCTCTGCGCTGACGCTGGGCCTGGCTGTGGGCCTGGCTGTGCCTGCCTCCATCGCCATTACTGCGGTCCTCGCCTGGTTCCTCGTGAGGCACTCTCGCAAGGTGAGTCGTAGCATTTGGGGGGCAATATCCAGCGGCAGGACTCTGGTATCTGGGTCTACAACAAAATAAGTTTGGAGGGCCACTGTGGCTGTGTTCTATAGCCGCATGCAAGCATGCGCTGTGCGCTGCACCGCCCCGTGCTGATGAATGTTTTGGGCATGCACCCTGCCTTTGATGTGCGCGGGGGGTGTGGGTGGGAGGGGGGACCTAGCGTCTACAGGCACCACCCTGCTGGAGCGCTGTGTGTGTGCACAGCAGGCTACATGCACAGGCCTTCAGCTGCGTCTACACAGAGGATCTTTCAGCTCCGCCTGCTCAGGCCATCAGCTGCGCCTGTGCAGGCTTTGAACGCTGTTCCTGGGCCGTTCCTTGCCACTGCAGGGCAAATACAAGGCGGATGGGACCGAGGCCAAGCTCGGTGCAAACGTCGTGGCCCCTGGCGGCGATTCAAACAACACGCTCGCAGCCATGCCGCTGGGAGCCAAGGACGGCGACGGCCGAGGGCAAAGCCTGCCCAACGTCCATGGTTTTGCTGGCACCGGCAGCGGGGACGCGCACCGCATGTCGGTTAACTCTTCAGTTATGACGCAGGTGACGGTGGATGACACGGTGGCAAACTTCATGACGGGGCGGGAGAAGTCGGGGGGCAGTGCTGGGACGGGCGCACAGAGCGGCTATGCGACTACAGTCGCGGGGCTGTCCCTCACGGGCGTGGGAGGTGAGAATATGTGTGTGCGCGGGGTGTGGGGGGAGG
>BDCZ01000130.1:0-10724 GCA_001662365.1 Chlamydomonas applanata
GAGGGCATGGGAGGAGGGGGGGGAGACGGGTAGGCTGGGGGCGGGGAGGGGTGTGGAGGGGCTGGGGAGTCTGGGGTGAAAGGAGGATCTGGGTTGAAGGGAGGATCTGGGTTGAAGGGAGGATCTGGGATATAAGGAGGGTATGGGGTGTAGGGAGGATCTGGGGTGTAGGGAGGGTCTGGGCTTGGTGGGTTTTCTGGGCTCGAGGGGATGTCTGGATTGAGGGGGAAGGGGGCAGGGGGCGGAGGAGAGACTGCCGCAGGGAGCAGGGGGGGAGGGGGAGGTGGAGAGAACTCAGGAAAGTACAATGTCTGCAGGGGGCAGCAGTACGTGCCCTGCCCCTGCCGGTTGAACATGGCGACCTGTGGGTTGGGCAGGGGCAATGGAGGTTAGTCATGGCATTGACATGTGTTCATTTGTGGAGACCCATCATCCAAGTGTACATGTAGCGCACCAGTAAACTCGGCCGCTGATCGCGCCTACCGAGCGATGGGTCAAGCACTGCACTGTACTGCTGCCCTTGCACAGCCAGGGGTGCAGCCAATTGCATTATGGATCGACCCAGCTGTGCACACCCTAGCTCCATAGCCCCGTAGTACCAACCCTCGCCTGGCAACCCCGAGCTGCCACACACCACCCCCGCCGCCATCCAACACCACCAGTCACCACCAACCGCCAACCGCCCGCACCTTGCATGACCCGTCCATCTCCCCGCACAGCGCCTGCATCGTGGGAAAGGGCACCCCCAAAGTGATGCACAGACTGGACACAGTGGCGGCTGCCTTCGTCAGGTTCATTGCTGTCACTCGCAGTACAGGCCCTGGGAAGCCGTTCGTCTCCACACTGAATGTTTTTGGCCGCCCGTTTAGTGTGACTGCCTTGAATGCGGGCCGCAGGCTGGCTCGCGACTGTGCAGGATCTGTGGGGCGGCGGTGCGAGGTCAAGCAAAGGGTCAGACATCGGGGTTGTAGGGTTGTGCGGTGGGCGGTGGGGGGCTTAGGGGCGCTCTAACCTTTGAAGGGATATGGCGCCGCACCCCAGGCCGGCGGCAGCGGCGGCAGCAGCAGCAGCAGCAGCAGCAGCAGCAGCAACACAGTATCGCAGCCATCCGATCACACATCAGTGCAAGTCCAGTACAGGACACAAGCAGTTCAGCACACACACACGTGCACACAGCTGCATAGCGCCGCTGCAGTACAGCACACCAGCAGTGCAAGTCTCAGGGTCGCAGCAGCTCCTTGCTGCACTGTGCCTGCGGCTGGGCACCCACCTAGCTCTATCTCTACTTTGTACAGGTCTGCCCCCTTGAGGCAGCAGAAGGCGGTGAGTGGGCATGGTACTGCCTGCCACCCAAAGCAGTACCTGGTCAGGCACGTGAGGCACGTGAGGCACTGCTCATATGCAGTACATGTGTGCAGTACGAATGTGCAGGACATGTGTGCAGTACCAGCTCAAAATACCTGGGGATGCATCCAAGTGTATGTGACATTGGGTGACATTCCTTAAGAGCAACCTCCCCACACACATATACCCCTCCCGCACGCCAGCCCCCTACACCCCAGCCCACCCCACCCCCCATCTTCACCACCCCAACCCCACTCTCTCACCCCCACCCACACCCGGGACTCACTCTGTCCCAGCAGCCACTGCACGCACAGAGCGCAGCCCCATGCGGAAGGGTGAGCTCGTAAGGGATCGCGCGCATGCACAGTAGGGGAAGGCTGAGAACTGGCCACTGGGCGAGGGGGGTGCAGGGGTCACCTCACTCTGTGCCTCTGCAGGCGGGGAGTGACAAGGCATGGCTTCAGGAGCTTCAGGAGCACGGAAGAACAGAGCATGGAGCAGGGGTGCATCAGTTTGAGTGGTAAGGTAGCAGGCACAGTGGCGATTCAAATGGGGTTCATCGCACAGCTGGTTCAGAGCAGACTGTGTGCTTGGGTGCACTACATGGCATGTGATCTGAGCCACTTAACACACACACACACTCTCACACGACATGGCATGCGGCCACGGCGTGCACTTCCCTGTACTGTTGCCAGCTGCTTCGTAAAGAAGGCTGCGTGGATGCGCCTTGTGGCCTCCCTCTACCCTATCAAGCATTCACTAGCTTCATGTGTGTGTCCTGACTTATGCGCATGCCCGCACACATAACCATCCCACCTGTCACGACCAGGAGCGCCGCCAGCGTGAAGAGTAGCCCTGGTATGCTCCACATGGTTGTCCTGCCTCTGAATGCCTCAGATTTACCTGCCGTATGTATGCCTGTGTCGACCCTTCTAGTTGCCATGTCACAGCTGGGAGAAAGCAGGTCGCTCAGCATGGCTGTCAGTACTAGAGGAGCTGTCATCGCAGATAAGGTTCAGGACTCGCATCACTGCGCCTGAGGATTGTCTCTGTTTCCTCCGCGCCCGGCTATCACTGCTACTGCGATGGCTTCGGAGCACGGCGCTCGGCCGTCAACTGCTTCACTGTCAGCTGTGTTTGCAGGACAAACAGGCAAACAGTGTCTTTGAGCGGCTGTGTGCCTCTTCTTGCGGTGTGTCTCCTGCTGCCCGCACTACTGCTCGTTGATGGCTGGCACTACTCACGAGCGCCTGATTCAGTATTGTATGTACTACGCTACCTAATTGGTGGCAGGTAAGCTCCTGAGGAGGGGTGGGCTTTAGGTGGCTGGCGCACGACCTTGCGCACGACCTGCGACGGGCAGATAGAGACTACCTGCCGGCGGTCTGAAACGCGTTAACAGTGCAATAGGTTGCGCCTACTGCCGGCCTTTCCTGTTGACGAGAGTTACTGCTGATGGTGTAAACCAACGAACCTAACCGCCGAGACACTTTACAGCTGGCCCACAGTAGTGGAGGACCTCGTCATTTTCTGTGGTGTAGCACCGAAAAAGCTTTGTTTGACCTTTTACAGCTCGCAATTGTACCGCCAGGTGGGCATGGCCCCATTCCTACAATCATGGACATAGTAAAAGAATTGCACAGCATCGGCCAGGGGGCGCCATCTCCCGCCTCCCCTTCAAGCTACCACAGGAAAGCCCATCTAGCCAGTTGCCGGCGCAAACATTGCCACAGATACAAACCAACTGCCATTCCATCCACCTGCATCTCTTCTTAATGCATGGGTGGCTCGCTTGCATGGTGAACTATGGTAGCAGTATACGCTTGCATTGTATGGCATCTGATGCAAAGGAACCCAGTACAGCTGGGGCAGGCACTGCACACCTACATATCATATGCACCTGTACATTATATTATATACACACACACATCATACTGCAAGCAAACAATCACACTGCACGTCCACCTTCATTCAACATATCTACACATGCAACAGACAGCCACAGGCTCCACACCTGGCAGTAGATGTGGGCTTTGGAGGTAGGCCTGCTGCGACTCAGGACACACGGATTGGTGGGGGGTCATGTGATATTGCCAACCACACGCAACTCCAAACTCGCATGCAGCCCGCACACACGATGTATAAAGCCATGCAGCCACCTGAGAACCAGATCATTGCAGGCCTGCCGTCTATGCACCAAGACATCTGCAATGTCTGGACACGCACAGCCTACCACGTGGTGGGTGACCGCTTCAATCTGGGTTTTTGACACGACCCAGCACCCACAACAACAACAGCACGCCAAGCCCTTAAACAAATCTATATCCCCAAACCAGCTCAAGCATGGAAGAAACAGCGGCCTAGAACAGCCAACCTTGCACCTAAAAACATGTGCAGAACCTTGGCCCAAGTTTCCAACAACAACTTCAGTCATGCCTGGTGCCAAACAACCCGCTGTGCACCTAACGGCACGTCCAATACCCGCCTCGAGCTTCCGTACAACAATATTGGTTTAACCCTGCGTAGGACAGCCAGCCCCAGCGCCAAAGAGCAGCCCAGCACCTGCTGCACCTTACGCTCGCTGGCAGCAACTGATAAATCAGCCGGGCCTCAAGCGTCAAAGCTGATATTTTACCCTGCCCATTCATGTCTTTATGTGGCAGCAGCATCCCTGCCATACCATTGCCTGCGCCACAACACCTACCCTTTTGCAGCCTTTCAGCTTGCATGCTGCTGCTGCTACCGTTGCAAGGGCCATGGGAGAACCATTTCAACCCTTGGGTGTCTTTTTGGACGGCCTTCCTGTGCTACAGCCCAGTCACCAAAGCCTTTGGTCCGTGCCAGCTGCGTGCTGGACCCCGGTGTTGGTGTGTTGGAGGCGGGTGGAAGAGGGACCTGAGGACTGGCCACCTTGGTGCAAGTCATCGCGGGATGTATTGGTGGCTCCGCGCGCAGCGTCGAAGACGAGCGCGCTACTCGTGCCTGCATTGTTATTCACAGTGTTGCTGGTCCCACCAACACACCCGGATGGTCGCCGGGCCATAGTCCGGCTGGACATAGAGCCCGCAGCCCCCTCCACTTTTCCTGAGTCGAACATGGTCCCAAGGGCCGCGGTCAGGGCCTTGCGTGTGTTGTGGTGGAACATACGGCCGATCAGAGTCTGAGCTGATGGCTTGTCCGTGGTCGTGGTCGTGCCTCCAGCGGGGGCAAGCATGTTGTTGGCTAATGGTGCGGCGGTGGGCGTGTCGACGCTACCGCCGCTGCCGATCCGCGTGGGTACAAGCATCGCAGGTGCGGGTGGGTGCATCGCCGTAGTCGGCTGACAGCCTGCGCCGGGTGACAAACGTGCGGCGTGCTGCGCCATGGAGGGGGGAGGGGCCGAGCCAGCTACATTGTTGGACCGCGCATCCTCCTGGAATGACATCCCAGCATCAATGCCCAGCGTCAAGGAGTCATCTGCCATCGTCCCCCGTCCGCCGTTGTCCCCCTCGGGGCCGCGCACCAGCCGGGACAGCCCGTGCATGATTGATCGCCTGTCGGACGTGTTGCTGCCACGCCCATTTGTGTCTATGCCGTCAAGCTCCCGGGACCCATGGGAACGCAAGGTGCGGCCGCCCGCGTGCAAAGGTGCGGACGCACCCCGGGCCATGGTAGGGGCAGCCGGGGGTGCGGCCAAGCCCCGTCCTTTGATGTTTGCGGCCTCTGCAAAAGCCAAGCCTGCATCAATTCCCATGTATACGTCCTCGGCGGCCTTGATGCTGGTGCTGCTGGCGCCGGCGCCACCTGTTGAGGCCATGCCGAGCACGAGCTGCAAGGGCCATGACACGTGTGCACGGTACGGTACACGTGTCGTCAGCACAAGCACAAGTTATGAGGCAAGATGCGCAAGCACGAGCCAGCATGACGAGGCCCCATGAAGTGAGTGAGCCAGCATTCTGAGCAAGTATGAGCAGACTGCATTGAGTCTGGATAAGTACAACCATGGGTGGCCAGAAGTGGGCTCTGTTATGGCATTGAGGCTTGGGCATCACAGTTGAAGCTGAAGGGTGATTGGCATGGCCCTATGCGCATCTATGCGTCCCACCCCTGGGTACCTACATACAACACCACACTACTGCAATGCATGGCCCCCAGCATGACACACCATTGAGAGGCCCGCCTTGAAGCCGCGTTGCTTGCCAGAGTCCGTATGCGCCATGTCGCGGCCGTTCGCGCTGGTGCTGGCCGTCGCGAACTGTGCCAGCGCATTCCCGGACAACACCTTGTCGATGCCCACACCAACCGCACCAAGTTTGGCCAGTCCTCCGGTTGAGGTGGCTGTGGGCAAGGGCACTGAGGCCACAGACCTGAGGGGTGCTGGGAGGCCTATGGACTGAGCCCTGCTCACTGCTTCGATAGAGCTTGGGTTGAAGTAGCTCACTTGGGTGGATGCCATGTAGGTGGACATGCCGCTGAGGATCCCCCCGGACGAACGGGCGCTCTGGCGGCTGGTGTGGTCGTACGATTGTGTTTCACCAGAGGTCAAGGACGCGCCTGGTGTGAGCCCTTGCTCATCTGTCATGGCCCCCAGCTGAGACATAGACAGAGCCAGGCCATGCATGTCCAATGCAGCTGGGGGCATGGCTTGTCTTGTGAGATCCTGGGTGGCAGCCTGGCCGAGGCTGGAGCCAGATAGGCTTTGTGCCTGCTCCCACTTGACACCCGAGCGGCTGCTGTTGTCTGCAGCTGGGGCAACCATGTGCATTGCTTCGTCCATACGTTGCCCACCACCCTTGCCACGGACCTCCAGATGGCTCCCACACGCCTCGTCATCGTTGCCAAGTGAGCGTGTGCTGCTGAGCCGCTTGCTGCTACCCAGCCGACCAACACTGCTCAGTTTACCACCGGCTGCCTCCCGCGCCACATGAGCCAACACCTTGGACGCAGCAGCCCGCCATTTACCTGGCACCGACTCGGCGGCAGACAACGGCAACGCCGCCAGTTCCGGTGATATTGGTGTAACAGGGTATGCTGCACCTATGTGTGTGTGTATGTTTGTGTGCATGCTTGCATACTGTAACTGCCCTGTAGCTGACCTGCAGTTACTTGATACATGCATGTCTGCTCCTTGATTGATGCCAGACATGTCAGCCGTTAGTGACTCTAACTGCTTTTGACCTTGGACCTGTCAAACCCATGTGACCCCATGGTATATGAACTGAGAGTTGCTCGCCAGTAGCAAGAAGGAGCTGACGCTCAAGCAGGTCACGCCTGCTCAACTCTCCTACTTACATTTAGCTAGCTGGGCCTACCCGTGCCCCGCTACATCTTGGTATCGCAGCCACGTTCAGTCTCTCCTAGTTGGTTATCTGACACGTCCAAGCTGGCGCTTCAAGTGATCTTGCGGGCGCTTCGTTGGACGCTTCCAAGCCCTTTGACCGCCAACAGATCTGAACCCCTACGTTCTACTGTACCCAGTAAGCTCGTTCTTGTTGGGTGAACACAGTTCACTGTTGGTTTTGGGCTCTTGTCAGTTGGCTGGCTACGGGTAGCCAGCCAACTGACAAGAGCCCAAAACCCAACACGTGTTCACCCAACAAGAACGAGCTTACTGGGTACAGTAGAACGTAGGGGTTCAGATCTGTTGGCGGTCAAAGGGCTTGGAAGCGTCCAGCGAAGCGCCCGCAAGATCACTTGAAGCGCCAGCTTGGACGTGTCAGATAACCAACTAGGAGAGACTGAACGTGGCTGCGATACCAAGATGTAGCGGGGCACGGGTAGGCCCAGCTAGCTAAATGTAAGTAGGAGAGTTGAGCAGGCGTGACCTGCTTGAGCGTCAGCTCCTTCTTGCTACTGGCGAGCAACTCTCAGTTCATATACCATGGGGTCACATGGGTTTGACAGGTCCAAGGTCAAAAGCAGTTAGAGTCACTAACGGCTGACATGTCTGGCATCAATCAAGGAGCAGACATGCATGTATCAAGTAACTGCAGGTCAGCTACAGGGCAGTTACAGTATGCAAGCATGCACACAAACATACACACACACATAAGTGCAACATACCCTGTTACAATTGGGGACGGGGTGGGCGCAGCCCCCAGGATCGTGATGGCATGCCCCACTCCAGCCGTCTGGCTGGCCTCAGTTCAAGCCCCGGCACTGACACCAGCGGCCTGCTGCCTGCCCGTAAGCATCGCTGCTTGGACAAGGCGCGCGAACGGGCTGGTGCCTGCAAACAACGCGACACCTCCGCCGTTTGCCGTGCGGCCCCTCGCGCTCGTGCGCTGATGCTGCATCGTGGGCATCGTGGCCAGCAGCTGATCCACCGCATCCAAGCCATCATTGGAAGTGATGAAGGCACCTGCTTTCCTGGATGCGGTCGGTGACGTGCGTAGACGTCTGCTGCCCGTGTGGCCCAGACCTGGACCAGGCACGCTGCCACCGCCAGCCGCCCGGCCGTCTCTGCCACCGCCCTGCCTGCGGCCGTCCCCGCTGGCACGGCCACCGGGGTTGCCACCTCGAGGCAGCAAAAGCTGTGAGGGCAGGTCCTTCACATAAGCATCCACACTGACGTGCGGCCCACCGGCAGGGCCACCGGCCTCCATCCTGTCGGATGTTTCGAGGCCGCCAGTGGCAGGCCGCAGCACGCCACCAAACTCCAGAGCCGTCGTTTCATGCACACCGTACAGCTCGCCATCTTCCTGCGCCCCATCCACATCACTGCTGTAGCCGCTGTCACCACCAAAGTATTGCACATCCCCGCCGCGCATGTAGTGTGTGACGTTTGTGATGATGGACCATAGCGTGCACAGTATGTTGAGGCCGGCAGCAACCCCGACCAAGATGAAAGCGCCGGCTGCAGGTTGGGGGGAGCATGCGCAAGCACACATGTGCGTGGTCAACAGCCCGGCTGTGTAGGGGAATGTATGCTTCAGCGTGCATAAGCTACTCGGCAATGCATCAGCACGAGTAGTGTGTCGTTCGACATACAGAAAGCACCATGGGCGCGTGTGGCTTCAATCATGAGGGTGCGGCCCTCCAGGCCGTAAATTGCCAAAGCTGGACACTCTTGTGTGGTCATGGAATGGTAGAAGGGGCACACATGGGCTGTAGGATCCCCTCAGTGCCCGCCACCCCCCCTCCCCCATCCCTTATGTCCCACATGCGCCTCAGCAGACCGAGCACCCTCCACTCATCCAGCTGCTCCACGTTGATGGACTCTGACTCCTGGTTGTCAGATCACTCACATCTGTTGCGGTCAGTTGGGAAGAACTGGCTGTTCAGGTCGGACAGCTTGCCCTCTGCCTGCAGCCAGATTAGGAAACGCAGATCAGGGCAGAACAATGTGAGCACCTGGATGACAGGATTGGCGTTGCTAGCTCTCACTTGTTTATGGCATGCTTTCAATTGTTTAAGGCATGCTGTGGGTAGATGCTCAGTGTCTGGACGGCTGTGGGAGGGAGGTGACATGCGTATGGCAGCTTCGCATGTGGGTGGTTTGCGAATTGCAGCAGCAAGCATCCACTATCCATGGTGAAGAAGCTCCTGGCTGGGCCCTGGGCGTATCACCAACACTGCGGTGCATGCAGCAGGCTGTGCTTGGGCCTGGCCACTACCTGCACGCTGAGCAGCCGGCCATGTTGCCAACACCTGCTGCTGCTGCCCATTGGTGCAGCTGGCAGCAGTCCAAGTAGGGTGCCATGGTGGCACACAACTATTTGACTGGAGCATTGGTTTGGGCATGCGACAGGGTGTGCATGCTGAGCATCCCATAACTGGCTGGAGGCTGCCCAACATAACATGACTGGAAGCACGGTGCAGGAGCCGGCCCGCACCTGAAGGTTGAGAAGGCCCAGGTTGAACTCGCGCAACATATTGGGTGGGAAAAGGTTGTGAAACGCAAAGCCGTAGTCTTGCGCGCAGCGATCAAGGTGTGCCATGACCAGGCAAATGTTAAGGCAAAGGTCAGGGCAAATGTTAAGGCGCACAGCAGGGACTCACTGCACCAGACGTGAGCATGCGGCGGCCATGCGCATCCATGCCTGGCCGTCACCGCAGCTGCCGCCACCGCCATGGCCACCACCACCATCACCACTATGGCACCACCACCACAACCACCACCACTGGCTGCACCACCATCGCTGCCCACCGCCACCGTTGCAGCCACAGCCGCCTCAACCACCATCGCACAGCTAACCACCAAGCTGCAGCCCCACCCTCCCCCAGGCAGCTACACCCGTCAGCATAGATGCACTGTGCACTGCTCGTTGCCAGCTCCCAAATCAAACACAAGCACCTTAATCCACCCTAATGCGACATGAGACCGGTTGTGCTGGGACATCAACAAGGGGAGGACACACGCAAGCGACAGAGTCACCCAGCAGTGCTTACCATGGGCTCGATGATTTCTTTCAGCACTCTCAGCTCGCAGCGCGTGTCAAACGTGTTGACCTCTTGCATCAGGGTCTGGTAGTCTCCAGCATAGCCAGCCACACGGCCCGCACGCATGTCGTCAAACGCCTGCACAGCCAAACCCAATCGCATGCACACATTTGATCCCACATACACCCTGACTTACAGCGCAATAAACCACGGTAAATCAGACCGGCAGTGGTAATGCATAATTGCGTCAAACGCGTGCAGGCAAGCCAACCTGCTCAGCGCCTAGAAAGGCCCATGAATGCATGCATGGGCCAGCTGTGTGTGGGCTTGCATGTCATTGTCCTGTGCGTGTACTGTAATTGTACCACCAATCATAATAAATAATAAAATGGCGTTTCACAGATTCATCTGCTTGCCGGAGCGGCGGAGCCCATCAACTAGAAGTTTCTTAACTGTACCACCATTGGCATGTACAATAGTCATACTGCACTGTACTGCACCTTTAGGAAATACGTGTCTGGGTGTGAGATGTTCCCATACGTGGTGGCTTCCAGCTCCTCACAAAAACACGCACCCACAGTCTATGCGTCCCCGCGTGCGGAACACACAAACACGCACACACACACACACAAACAAAAACATACACCGCCCTTGACTGGGTGCAGGTATGATGTGGCGTACTTCCGATGGTGCGTGAGTGTACTGCCGCGCACATGCACCCGACAGCTCGGATGCGTCAGCTCTACTGTGGTGCTGACTTCGAACATGGGTTGCTGCTGGGTTTGTGGCACGCCTGCATGAGTGGCTCCTGAGTGGTGGTGCAGAAAGGAGAGGGTGGGTGTGGGTGTGTTTGGGGGTGGGGGGGTCGGCGGGGAGGCACGCCTTGAGAGGCGCCATGCAGTTGCCCGTGCAAGTGGTTTCTTTTTCTCACCACGAGACGTGGCGCCATGACGCCAGCTCGCGCAAAGTGAAGAGCGGAGGGTTGTGGGGTGGGGGGAGGGAGGGGGGGGGGGGGGGGA
>BDCZ01000130.1:19459-36067 GCA_001662365.1 Chlamydomonas applanata
CAGCAGCCCGCGTTGATCACCTAGAACCGCTTGGGCCCAAGGTTATCTACCGGATCATAACCCCACCTGTCATTTACTACGGCTACTTACCAAGTTATAACCCCGCTTGCCATGCCAAAACGAACAGCCAATGGCATACCTGCTGTGTCTGCCACCTGTTGTGCACCTTGGCTGCCTGTCCACCCACAGACCAAGTTCTTTAGCAAGCCCCAGCAGTGCATGGATACCAGCCAAGAGCCCGTCAGGTTTGGGCAGGTGGGTGATGGTTCAATGCTCCAGGCAGCCACGCCCATGCATTGCTCAGTTCTGTCTTTTGAGAGACCCCATTGTTATGCTTATGTGTTGTGCTCTTGTTGCTCCACACGTGCAAGTGGCTTGCAAGCAGCATGCAAGCCGTTGCAAGCTGTTGATGGCGCAGCAGCTGCTGTATTGCTGTCCTGACCGTCCTCTGCGTGTGCTGCTGTGTATGTTCTCTGCAGTGCCCTAGCATTGAATCACCAAGCATTGTCCCCCCTCCCCCCCTCTCTCTCTCTTCTCTTTCTCTCTTCTCTCTCTCTCTCTCTCTCACACACACGTGTCAGTTCTCTCTCTTCCTCTCGCCCCCCTCCCTCTCTCTCCCTTTACCTCTCGCGCACTTGACTCCCGTACCCCTGTACGCTGCCGCAGATGATGGGTCTGCTCATCATGCTGTGCGCCACCATCGGCGTTGCAGTGGTCTGGGCCTTGGTCTCCATCCTACTGCACGTGCGCAGCCTCATGCGTGCGCACCAGACTGGACTGGAAGGCGACACCGGAGGGGAGGTGTACTATGAAGATGATGAAAAGCATGTGGACCTTGCGAGTGGGGGCCTGCAAAAGGGAGCTGAGTGAGCTCATAGCCATCAGCTTGCCTTGCTAAATCTTGAGCTTACCTCGCTCCTTTGGGAGTTGTCTGTACTAGGGCAGCACCCAGTTTTGCCAGCCTTCTTAAGGGGCCATAAGGGTGTCCCTGGCTGAGTGCAGGCGTGCCCAAGAGTACGCTTGAACCTTGGACTGGCAACCTAGCAGCTGACTGAGGATGGTTGATCTAATCCTATGCCCCTGTGGGCTGTCACTGGTCTGTTCAGGGGCCACTGCTCCCTTCAAGAAAAGCCCAGGGCTGATGCGAGTGATCGATGTTTCATGCCTTCATTCTGAACGTCCAGCACACTTCTGCAGGCTGTACCCGCGAGTATTGCGGTCTTGAGCCGTTAAGGAGTCAGCCTGGGTAAGATAGGCCTGTATGAGGCCATTGGGTGCCCTCCGTGTTGTATGGGGGGGCTGAGTCCCTGCTGTATGGGAGCTGTCCCTGCTTTATGGGGGCGCTGGGTCTTTGGGCGCTCGCAGGTGCCTAGACACCAGGCTGCAAGTGTTCAAGAATGACGACCTGCGCCATGTTCTTGGACCCCGACATGGCACACAGGACACAACTAAATTCAGCAGTGCAGTCTCGGATCACTGGCCAGCGGGCTGTGAGTGCATTGCTGACCGACTGCCGGCTGCGCTGGCTGGCTGGTGCATGTGGGGAGGATGGGGAATAAAGCGCCAGTATGGCGGCTGCTGTTTGCAACGCACGTGCAGGGATGCCTTCAGGGAGCCTTCATGGGGGTGTGCTGGTTGGGTCTGTGCACGTGTATCGAGCCAACCTGGTCAGGGGTGCTGAGGTGCTTAGTGGTTAATGAAACATATGAAGTGTTGAGGTGGCCTATGGCCCCTTTATGAAAGCATATGAAGAGTCGCATGCACGGAAGAATTCATGTGCATGCATCAGACACCTCAATCAGACAGGTGCATGCATGCCAGCAGCTCGCGGCCGATTCCAGACTTGCAAATTGCAGATTGTGACGTAGCCTGGCTGTGCGGTGCTGGTTGGCGAGTGGTGAGTGTTAGAGGGATCGGCTGCAGTGTGCACGTGTGTCAGGTTGGACTAGCGTTCCACAGAGGCAAACGACTGGTTGATCATAGCTTAGTTGTAGTTGTTGTTGTTAGAAGCAAGACAGTGAGTGGCCTAGCGCGGGTCAAACATGCGCCGTGTAACACGCGGTGTGTGCGTGTGGCTGCCTGCTCCCCTTGCTCTCGGGCCAGGCACAATTGTTGGGCTGCTCCCTGACTTGCTGTGTGTTTGTGTTTATTATGCTGTGCATGCAATTGACTTGTTACAGCCTTTCCCATGAGTCAGGCAGCACGTGAACGATGGGACATAGTGTCCAGCGGAAGGCAGGGCTGTGCTGCGCACGATACAGCTGGCCTTTCTTTGGCTTGCTGCCCACGTGAGTGTCCTCACAGCTGCTGCCCGGGATGCCTCCCAGCACATGCGCAAACCCAGCTGTCAATGTGTCATGTTGTATTACACAAGCCTTCAGCCAGCCGTCGTGTCGATAGCACGAGAAGCAGCGCCGCAGCAAGAACCCCCTCCACAACAGCACAAAGCAGCACTGGACACACAAACATATGCTGCAACCAACTCGCGGCCCTGCACCCCCTAACCTCCAACTGTTCCAGCTGCTGCCTGCCCTGAGCTTCGAACAATGACAGATTATGTCATTGTTTGAAATTTGTTTTGTCCCCCCCCCCACCCCAACCTCACCCTTCAACCTCATACTGCCGTTGCCACCATACCCCTACCAAGCACACAGTCCCACCCAGCCCCCAGCCCAACCCATGTGGCGCTCAGAGCCTCAGACCTGCCACTCGTCCGCCCACCACCCAAACCCGTAGCACTTTGCGCATGTGCTGCTGGTGCACTTGATCTGCAGCCGCCCCATGTTGCCGTTCGTGTTGGACCTCACAGGCTTCACCTGCACCACGGGGAAGGCACGCGCGTCAGGGTCACTGTGGCACTGCCACATTACCGCAGGCACCATCACAAGCACTTGGACATGGAAGCGGAAGCCGCCCCCCCCCCGCCGCCAGCGCCCCGTGTACCAGGCAAAGCAGCCGCAGCTCCGTGCTTGCCAAACAGCCTGTCTGTGTACTGCGCCACCATCTTCCACCATTTTCCACGTCATCACTAATGCGACAGCTAGGTCTCGTGGGAATGCTACACCTAAGCATGCTACACCTAAGAAATAGCGATGCCACAGCTAAGAAACGGTCAGGCTGCATTTGACCAACACACCCACCCACCTGTGTTACTGACCCGCACACCAGGCAGTCCGGGCCCGCCTCGTCCTTGCTGATGATGAAGCTCATCTCATTCTGCGCGCACAGCGCCGCCACTGCAGCATACATCTGCATCACCTGATCCTGATCCGCCTCCAGGGCAGCCACCCCCGAACGCCAGTCGCCACCCGGCGCACCCCCCGGCCCAAAGGGTGTTGAGTAGTCCCGTGCCCACACGTGCTGTGCTTGATCCCATCTGTATCCCAACGGCTTAAGCGCGTCCTTGACGTCAAAAGTGCCGGACCCAGTGACTTCCACCCGGTGCTGAGGCCAGTACAGGCGGCGGCGGATGTGAACGGCCCGCGTGGTGGCGGCACCGGGGCTGGCCCCCTGAGATGAAGGCCCTTGAGAGGAGGGACCCTGTGATGAAGGTCCAGCGGCTGCGGGGCTGTTGTCCTGGGACCATGAGGGTCCCCTCAGTGCTGCCAGCTGTGCGGGTCCCAGTGCCTCCTCTGCGCTGCGTTTGCGGCCCACCCCCTGCTGCTGCTGCGGCGGCGACAGCGGCAGCGGCTGTGAGGCTGGCAGCGGCTGTGACAGCAGCTCCTGTAACTGCTGCGCGCGCTGAACTTCCTGTCGCAGCCGCTCCTGTGACGCCGCCAGCTCACTCAGCAGGTCCTCACACGCCCTGGGCTGTAACAGCTGCTGCTGCGGCTGCTGCTGCGACATGATGTCTGCAAGGACAGCTGCACCGCGGCCCGGTGAGGCCACGCCTAGTGAGGCCATGCCTAGTGCTGGGGCGCCCAGCTGAGCAGGAGTGCGTGGTGCGGGCGCAGGAGAGCCAACCAGGCCCCCTGAGACATCCGTAGCTGCGTGGCAGTTCCTGTGGACCCACCTGCATGCAGCATGTGGCACCCAGCCGCAGAGAGCATGCGCATGGTAATAATAACACAGCGTGTCATAGATGTGTGCATGCGCATGGTGTGAAACTGAATTACTGAATGCAGGTGCGGAATGCAGGGCTGGGTGCCGAGGCTGCACGCAACAACGGTCTGATGGCACCGCCCTGGAGTGGCTGGCCTGGATGCATCCATGTGGTATGTAGCATGCAAGCAGCACCAAGTAGAACCTGTTATAAGGATGGGTGCTGATACCATGTATGGGCACTCTGGATGCAGCTCAGACAGCCGGATGCTGCTGCAGCCCTTGGCCAGCTTGCGCACCCAGCCAATGTCAGCCCATGCAAATGCGAGCTCCAGCAGGCCGCACAGGCTGCTGGCTTTGGGGGACTGGGTGGAGCCATGCCATGCACGCCACAACCTTGTACAGATGTTCACCTACCGCTTGGAACCATTGGGAAGCTCATCTGCAGTGACCTCGTCCCCGACGTTGACTTTAACCAGGCAATGAGGGCACGGTAACTGGCCAGCATACTTGGCCGTGATGTACGGGGCACACCTGGGATCGGGGGGCGGGGAGGGGGGGGGGGGCGGGGAAGGTGAACGGAGCAGTTCAGCACAGGGTTTTTGACACGTCCAGGCTTGCTCATGCCCCTCAGCTGCATGCACAGCACGCCAGGATAGAGACACATGGAGGCAGGCTGCCAGCGCGCTCGAGTGGAAGATGGGTGGGCAAACAGCTAGTGCATGGCTCTCAACCCATGCAGCATGCACAGCACGTACCGCCTATGCACTCTGGCACCGTTCTGCATCACGCCCACGTCCGCGGCCGTGAAGGGGCCGCGGCACCTGCAGTTGAGCCACAGCAAGCACACACGAAACGTGAGGATTATTAACGAATCCTCAGTCTGAGCATCCCATAACCAACGTAAATAATCACGTACCTGCTGCACGTATCCATTTCAGGTGCGCCTCCGCGCGTTAAGGTATAACTAGCCCATCAACGCTTTCATCATCTGTTCGACACAGACGCTAAGTGTATCTTATGAGGCAAGGTTCGGCACAAACCAGTAGAAGCACAACTGGGCAACTCGGAGATGTCCTACGGTCCCTCCATCACTGTTATCACTGGCGCTGATTCTGACCTTGGTCTCTCCAAGTGCGCCATCGCAAAGCACTACCAATTGCCCATCTGCTGGGGCCATGCGTTGACTGGGCGCAGACTTTGTGAAGAATGCTGTGATCTGAGCTGCAATCGCTGCATCTCAGTGCAGATGAATAGGATATGGGCAGGGCTTTGAACTGACTAGTCCTTGAACAGAACCAGCTGCGATCTGCTGTCCCTGCCAAAATGGCGACAGGGACAGCGGAAGTGCACGCATCCGTGGCAGTGGGAGATGGCGCTGCTGCTGCTCCACCTGGGCCAGCTGACCTTTTGGGCAAGCCAGGTCATGGATCCCTGCCCGTTTGGCTCAACCCCGAGCGCTTCCTCACGGATGCGTTCTCCGCGGACGAATGCGTCTCTGACCTCAGGCGCTTTGTAAGTCATGGGTCAAGCTGGTCATGGAACCCTGCAAGCCCATGCCTGTATGTGTCCGTGCCATGAGCAAAACATATGGACAGATCTGTCCCGATGCTTAAGAATGTGCACAGAAGGCACATGTACTTGACGACACATGCAGCACAGCACGCGTCCACCACAGATGGGCTTGCACGGGGTCAAGACGCTGGAGGGACTTGCATGCGTGCTGATATCGCTGCTGCGGGAGCGTAGCGCATGCAGCCTGCTGACGTACAGTCAGCTATGCACACTAGTCAGCTATGTACACTTGTGCAAATGGGCATGTGTGCACAGGTGCCTCTGGCCACGCTGCAGAACGACCTGCAGACGTACTTGGCGACACTCAAAACCAAGGTGGGCGGTTCACTGCTCATTGGCTGTCAACCTCAAAGTCCCTGTACAACCCAAGCCCTGAAGCCTGAACCCATCAACATTCTTGAACCCCCCAAAACTTTGCCAGGTGGTGCACACCAGGGGTGCACACCCAGGTGCACACCTTCATGAAAGACAATGCCCCCTCACCCTGCCAACCCTCCCTTGGCCCTGAATCTCTCGATTCTCCTACACAGATGGTGGAGGTCATCAACGAGGACTATGCCGACTATGTGTCCCTGTCCTCGCGCCTCACAAACGTTGATGGCGCCGTCCTGCGCATGCGGCGCCCGCTGCTGGAGCTGAGGGTGCGGACGGGTGGGGGGCAATGGACGCCATGACATGTACGGGCTGCTGGCGGCAGCTGGTTATGGTTATGGTTACACAGGCTGAGGCGCAACGCACACTGGAACAGCGAACGCGGCTAAGCAAAGCTGGTAGAGTAATACCCAGTATTACATAGTTGTGAGTGATTTAGGCTGCACGTCCAAAACAGGTGGATGGCGCCGTGACTGCCCACCGGTGACGGGTTGCCGGGTGTGCGCAGTCGTGTACGTGCGGGGATGCAGGGGAGGCAGCCCACAGCCTTTGGCCAAGGGGGGTGTTGAGTTAGCCTTGGATCAGGGCTCGGGTGATGCCTCAGTAATGTACGGCCACACCAATGTTACCCGTTGTTGGCCATCTGGAAAGGAGACGAGGGGCTGACTCTTGCATCACCTCCTGACTGCTGTACTGCCACCTGACCCCATTGTACTGCCTTTGTACTGCTGTACTGCTGCAGGACAAGCTGGTGGTGGTGCAGGACGCCGTCAAGACGGAGCTGGCCGCGCTGAACCAGGTGGCTGGACCCTCGGGGCTCTTAGGGTGCCGCATTTCACAGTGCCAACCCAATTAAGCTGAACCCTATGCACGTGGCCACTGCCAGGCTTCTGCAGTCCAGGCCAAAAGCTTGCACACAGCGCCACACACAGCGTGCTCTGCGTTGCTATGCCTGGCCCTGGCGTGGCATCGGGGAATAGGTCTTATACACTTGCTTTCACGCTGCATGGGCGATTCCTGCCCCCTCTCACCCCACCTTCCTGCCCCGACCTGCACCCACCTCTGCCCCCTGCCCGTCCCCCTACCCTTGCCCCTGCCCCGCCCGCGCCACGCTCTCTCCCTGACTGAGCGCTGACTGTGTCCCATAATTGCTGCTGGGGGCTGCACACGTCTACAGGGCCTGCGGCGGCGCAAGGAGGTGGCCACGGGCCGAAACCTGCTTGAGCTGATGCAGGAGCTGGCCCACGTGGCCTCAAAGGTGATTATGGATGGGCTCCTTGCCTGCTTTTGCACGGCCTGAGCTTTTCCAACTCGTATTCTTCCTGTTCTTGTGCTCCTTTCCTATGCCCCCACCCTGCCCCATCCCCCCCTATTTTGGGGCCCTGGGTTTGAGGAGTTTGGGAGTGGGGTGTACTGCGGGGTGTTTCCCTGGGAGCCAGGTTGGGGACAGGGGGGGATCGAAAGCGGGGCAAGCAGAACAAGGGGCCCCAGACTCTGACGCAGGGTTGGGGTCAAGTGGGGAGGCCACATCCTGCCATCAAACCCCCGGGACGCCTTGCACCCTCAGCATGGGCTTGCTGGAGTCTATCACACCACCATCACCCACGGCATTGGCTTGATGGGATCCATGACACCACCATCACAGGTGGAGAAGCTGCTGGCGGAGGTGCAGGCAGCCGCGAGCAAGGAGGCGGCGGGTGGCCATGGTGATGCCGCCAGCACAGGCGGGAATGTGGCCAGTGGGGCCAGCGGCGTGGGCGCGGCCGGCGGCGGGGAGGCGGGGGGCGTGGCGGGTGCGTGGGGCGACCTGGACGCGCGGGCGCGGCTGTTGGAGCGGGTGGCGGGGGAGGTGTCCCGACTCAGCTTCCAGGCGCAGCGTGGCAAGGTGCGGGGTGGGAGGGGGGGTTGGGGGTTGGGGGGTGGCCCCTGCCCTGCTGTGCCGCAGGACTTCGCAATTGGTGGTTGCTTTGTAACCACCATTGCGGCGTTGGTATGTATATAGCGCTGCCCCTACAAGCTGCAGCATATGTACATTGTACCATATACTGCACAGCAATGGTGGAGTTGTCATGGTGGACTTGTCATGAGAATGATGCACGTTGATGTTCAGCACAGTTTCAGGTAAGAAAGTTGGTACTCATGAAGTGCAGTGCCGTAGTGTGGTATCAGATTGTTGTAGAAAGCTGGAGACAGTTTACCATTCCTGCCATGTTGCCCTGCTGAGCCGCAGGACCTGGCGTACGTGCGTGCGATGGACCCGCGTGTGGCGGCCGCACGAAGGGAGGTGGTGGGCCACTTGGGGGGCGCGCTGGCCGCGGCCCTGTCCGCGCGCGCGCACGCCGCCGCGCTGCACTGCCTGCACGGCTACGCAGAGCTGGGCGAGCCGGGGCCGGCAGAGGTGGGTCATGCGGCTCCGCTTGTTCGTGCTCACGCGTCGCCCGGTGGTCATGGACGGTGCAATCTCTTCTGCATCATGACTGTGACTGAATGGAGCTGTCGGGCACGAGCTCACACATGGACTTGGCAGCTGCTGCCCTGTGCCTCCTGCCGTGGCCCTCGACGAACAGGAGTACAGAAGCAGCTGCAGCAACACAACCTAGTGCCCCACACCCCACCACCACACACACGCACACACACATGGAATTGGTCCAGTTTTCCCAGCAGTCTTCTCCTGGGAAACCGTCCCTCGTTCCAATAATTAAGTCACCCATCTACACCACATTCTTCAACCACCGCGCGTGCAGGCCGCGCTGCGCGCCAAGCTGGTAGCCCCTGTGGTGGAGCGGCTGGTCATGGAGCACAAGGCATCACACCCCGCGCGCCTGGCGGCCGGTGCGTGCGTGTGCTGCTGCTGCGATGCGGGATTGCGGGTGTAGTGGCGCACGCGCGCAGCAGGGGGGTGCTGGTCAAGGCGCGCGGTGTGGGCACCTCCCGCGTGCAGCGGGTTATGCGACTCATGGCCAAATCGTGACCAAGCCACCAACTCTCCTCACGCAGGCCTATTGTGCGCACGCATAGTGCTACTGTGTGCACGTGCTTTCTTGCTTGCTTGCGTGCGTGCATTGACCCACCACGCTGGCATGCTGACACGCACGTGCACGTACGACCAGCTTTGGGACAGACAGCGGGCACAGTTTGCAGCCATGCAGCCCCGCCTATTCCGTAATTCCACCAGTGTAATAAACGGCTAAAAGCCAACCGAGAATGAGCCCCGCTTGCTTACGTGCACGAAACCTGTTGCTCATATGCGTGCGCGTTGCCAACACAGGCGCCAAGGGTGACGAGCTGGGCGTGCTGCTGGGGCGCGTGCTGGATGGGGTATGGGGCGAGATGGGGCCCATCCTCAGTGCAGCGCTCACGCCGCAGGTGAAATGCGGATAAATGCTGAAATGAGGATACCCAGTTGATAGGCAGATGATGGCACCCTGCTTGCCTCCAACCTTGTGGTGCCTAATACTTCACCTAGGCCTGCCAACCCCTGACGCGACATAGTGCAGCCCTGGCTGCGCGCGCTGCTGTTGCTTGCTCCCTGCTGGTCTCCCTTTCAGTGCTCGTCAGCTGCATGTGCTTGTCAGGCTGCGCCACGACTGGCGCTCACTGCCACGCAAACTGAATGTTGTATGAAACGGCACACGAAACAATGCCATCCTGCCTGCAACTTGACTCCTTCCTGTCCCAGCCTCTTGAAGCCGGTGCTTGGCCCCACCCTGCCATGCCCGCCCTCTGCAGTCTCCGCTGCGTACGCTGGACGTGGTGGGAGGTGTGGTGCTGGCCGAGGTGGACGTGGCGCTGGCGGCCCACCTGCCCTCCGTCTTCTCGCCGGGTGTCCCTCCCGCGTTCCACGCCAACTACCTGGCAGCGCAGGTGGGGAGGGAGGGGGGAGGGGAGTGAGGGGGAGGGGGGCTGCTTGGGAGCTGGGGGGTGGTTGGGGGGGGTTGGGGGAGCTGGCGGTTCGGGGGGGCTGTTCAAGGTTACTGAACAGGAGCTTTTGCCACTGGGCGGCAGTGCCGAGTGGGCAGCTGCATTGGTGTCATGATTGAATGATTCCAACTCGGTGAACACGGTGACGTGCGGTGTGTATGATGCACAAATCCCGCATGTCGGGTGCCTGACCCCTACCCCACCCCTCACCCTCATGCCCCCGCCTCCTACCCTGTAACCATAACCATAACCCGCACCCCCTGCAGGCGTTCCTGGATGCGCTGGAGGCTCGCTGCCAGGGCCGCACCGCACTCGAGCGGCTGCGGGGCGGAGCAGCGTACGCATCGTTTGCCAAGCGCTGGAACACGAGCGTGTACTTCTCACTAGTGTACCAAGAGATCGCGGGTGAGTGGCGGTTGCTTCTTCAAAATGTCAGGCACTTCTGGAGGTTTGGTTTCCCCTCTGGTGTATCAGGGGCTTGCGGGTGTGCGGCCTTCATTGAAACAGGGTTAGCTTCTTGTAGATGTCGGGGTTCTGAATTTGGACAGCCCAGGGTGAAGTGCAGGGAGGAGGGTGTGGAACACAGTTGAGGCAGCGTGGCTGGGGGGTGCGGGGGCCGCTGGTGCGGGCGGCTTCTCATGTTCTGGCGCACCACGTTTGAACGGACCGGGACGGACATTTGACTGTACTGCCTGTACCGCTATGTGACTCACCACAGGCCAGCTGGAAGACGCGGTCGCATCGCTGGCAGGCAGTACAGGCCCCGGCGCCCCGCCCAGCCATGACCGTCCCGCTGCGTTGAACAGCAAAGTGCAGGGCCCTGCATCCGTGCGGCTGCCACCCAGCGTGGCCCTTGTAGAGGGCCTCTGCCGTGTGACTGACCCAACCGTCTTCCTGCCCCAGCTGGCGGACCGTTTCCTGCGGCTGGCACTACAGCTGGGGCAGCGGTACGTCACATGGGCGGGCGGCCTCGTGGCAGCACGGCGGGGCGCTGCGGCATCCGCGAGCGCGGCTGTACCGCCCGGGGTACCCATCCCAGGCGGTACAAGCCACGGCGGGGATGCAGGCGGTACGGTGGGCGGAGAGGGCAGTGCAGCTGGCAGTAGCGGCAGCAGCTGGGTGGCAGGGCTGCCGGTTGCTGACTTGGCTACCCTGTACCATGACGTCAGTTCCGTAGCGGCCTATGTGGGCAATGTGTTTGCGCCCGCGTTTGGAGGCCTGATTAGGGCGCTGCCTGAGGAGGCGTGTGCCGTGGCATCTGCAGCGATCACCGCGCTGGCTACGTCAATGCAGGCCCAGGTGCGACCAGGGTGTGACAGTGCTTGCAGGTCGCTGTATTGCTCGTTGAAGGCTTGTATAGGTTTCAACACATCAGAAGCTGGCACACACGGCTGCCTATGGACCCCTGCACACCACACACACCTGTGCCCTGCTCACGGATGCAGCGCCATGTGCAAAACAGCATGTACGATGCAGTCAAGAACAGTACTGACACTGCGTCACACTGCTGTCCTAACCCTGCACCCTGTAACTTGGCTGCCCCCGCAGGCTGATGCACTGCTGGGGTGCGCGTGTGAGGAGGTGGCTGAGGGCTGCGTGGCTGTCGCGCGGCAGCTCAAGGGCATCACCGCCACGTACCGCATGACCACCAAGGGCCCGCCCACACGCCACTCACACTACGTCACGGGTGCGTACTGCTGAGCTGCTTACGTGTCTAATAGCCTGCATGGCAAGTAAACTGTGTGTGTGTGTGTGTGTGTGTGTGTGTTGGTTACATCGTACGCCCATCATGGCGCATAGATGCCTGCCGCGAGACAGGATGTGTGTGTGGAAGGGCTGGCCTGTTTTGACCAGGCATGCCGTGTGGGTTCGTGTGGGAGCAAGCAAACAGCCGGGTGCGTGCATGTGCCCTTCCTTGTGTCCTGGTCTGAGAGGCCTGGGCGTGTATGCAAACAGCACCTGCTCCTTCGTTCCTCTACACCTGTCCACTCCTTACACACCATCCTCCTGCACAACCTGCCCTCCTTCTGGGTAACCTCCTAAGTGGCCTGTCCTCCTTGTTGACCTGTTGCTTCTCACCCTGCCCCGTTGTACTTATCCTTCCGCTGCGCCTGGCTCAGGCGTGCTAGCACCACTGCGTGCGCTGCTGGACGCGGTGCCCCTGGCCGCGGGGCCTGAGCTGCTGCGGGCGCAGCTGGCAGCCACAGTCGTGGATGCGGTGTCGACCCGCTACCAGGTGCGGGGACCCATACATCATACATCATACATATACATAAATTGTACATATTCATATACATATAGATATACATAGACGTAGACATAGACATAACCGCATGAACCCCTGCATACAGTTGACGTTGTAGATGTTGTTGCAGGCTGTAGGCTGGGCTGTTGGTGAGGATTGTGAATCCTCTCTAGGGCATTTTCTCGGGGTTTCTTTCCAGAGCAGTTATCAGGTGTCGGGGGGAGCTGCCATGACTTCCCAAGCGACAGCTGGCCCCCCGACCAACAAGGAACGGAGTGTGACTATGTACTATGGAACTGTGCGCATACGTGTGCTGCTGCCCCCAGGCGCTGGCTGCGGAGCTGCTGGCGACCGTGCGCAAGACGGAGAGCTCGCTGAAGCGGCTGAAGAAGACGACGGCAGCAGAAGGTGCGTGGGCAAGGGCCAGCTGCTGTGTGCTGGCAGTTGCGTGCCAGTGACAGCTGGGTTTGGGGGCATGCAGGGTTGGTTGCATTGGGCCACGGGTTACTGGGTTGATGTGTAAGTAAAGGTTTGGATTATCGGTATGTAAGGCCCACGAGCTCATATGGGTGGTTGTATTCTGTGAGGCTGCCTTACATATGCGGGACAGAGCATCCCACCTGCGCCGTAACGTCACTGCACGTGTCCCACAGTGTGCCACACTGTACTGCACGTGTACTGCACAGATGGCAGCGCCATGTCAGACAGTGACAAGATCGGGCTGCAGCTGTACCTCGACGTGCAGGAGTACGGCGCACAGGTTGCCAAGTTTGGCCTGCAGCCCGGCAGCTTGCCCAGCTACCAAAGGCTGCTGGCGTCGGTTACGCCAGCCGCGGCGACCCCGGAGGCGGGTGCGGGTGCGGGGGCTGCAGCCGGCTACACCCTTGGCGGCGGGGCCGGCCTTTTGACCAGTGGCAGTGCAGGCCTCCTTCCAGGATCTGGATCTGGGCCTGCATCTGCAACTGGCTCTTCAGCGTCGTTGGCTGGGCTGGCGGCAGGGCAGCAGCAGGCCCAACCAGGGGGCGCGGCACAGCTGGGCCATGCGGGGTTGGGCATGAGGCTGAGTGGTTCTGGGGTAGGAGCTGCTCCCATTGGGGCGGCGGGCGGTGGCACTGGTGCAGATGCATCTGTGGGGGTGCACACCCCGGGATGGAACATGCCTGGGTCGGTGCCGGCACAGGCATTGCTGCAGCACGGAGGTGTGGCGGCAGGGGTGGCAAGCGCTGCGGGCGTTGTCGACGCCACACACCCACCGACTTCTGCACTGTATGGTGGGCCCTCGGGGGTGAGTGGTGGCAGCGGCGGTGGTGGCAGCGCGGGGGGCAGTGGGGGCGGGGTGGCTGTGGATGGGCAGGGGGAGGCAGAGGGGGAGCTGCTTTAGATGTCAAAGCGTTACAGACGCATTATAGACTGTCTCAAAGCAGGATCAGAAACATTGTATAGGTAGCAGCCGAGTGGAGGAAGGTGTTAGCATGCAGGGCGGCGCGGGTATTGACAACATGCGTCAACATGTAAGAGTGGACTCTTGGCTTGAACACATCGCACACTCGCAACATCCGACCAAGCCCAACTTGTGCACAGCGTGTTTAATGCTTCAGTGCAATTGCTTCTGATGTTTCCATGGCTCAACAAACAGTGTGGTCGAGCATGTCCCCGGGCGCAGCTGCATCAAACCACGCCTACACAGCCACTGCAGCGCCTGTAACGACGGCTGCCATGGGGGGGTCATGGTCAGCATTGTGGCCGTCCAACTCGCACATACAACTCGTTCCCTTGGAGAGGAAGGCGGAACTCCCACATACAACCCGCCTTCCTCTCGAAGCTGCTTCGCTCGCTGCAGCCCCTATAGTGCCACCCACTGCGTGGCCAGCACCTGGGGGCCTGCTCTTCAGTGGCCTGGGAGTTTTGTCAGCAGACCACATGGCCTCTTCTCCTGAGCCGTTCGGTTCCCTGCCTGGACCGTTCAGTTCACTGGCTGTGGCCCTCGGGCTCCACACACAGCTCCACGCCATGCATGGCATTGCATGCAAGACCACGGAAGTTCCACACGGCTGTGGTGGACGCCTGCATAGGTGGATCACCAGCCAAAGTAAGAAGCACTCATAAGTAGCATAACATACAACATGCCGATGGGTGCATGGACAGGTGGACGGTGGAACTGGGTGGTGGGTGCGAGGGAGAGCTGAGGTCGGGCAACCCCGCACGATCAGGATCCACATCGTAAATCTTCAGCAGTTCAGGGCAGGTTCCCTAGCCTAGCATAGTCAACCCTAAACCCTAAACCCTGAACCCTAGCCTAGCATACCGCAGGTGATCATGGGGATGCACCAGCTGCCACAAGGTGAGTATGTCAGTGGATGGCGTTACACATGCACGACAGCAGGGAGCACAACGCCAGCCACGAGCACTCGCGTGCTGGTTTTTATCTCGCAGGCGCAGAGCCTGCAATAAAGCTCCTTATTCGGGCCTCCTATTTCTGCTATAAGGAAAGCAGCATACGCACTGGCTGCGAGTTGCAGTTGCGGTCGATCGCGCGGCACAGCAGCCGCCAGCGCCCGCCGCGCGCGCGCACTGCGTTCGGCACAGCCAGCGGCACCTGGAGGGCAGGCAGGGGAGCAGGGGACTTTGTGGGGCTCCAGCCATCCTTGCACAGCTTCCTTTCGCGCCCTGCGTAACCTTTTCAGGTGCAGGCCTGCAGAAGCACAAGTGGGCTGCCTGCTTTTTCTATGGGCCCACTTCAGCCTCTTCAGCAGCCTCGATTCTCGCGAGAATTCAGTGCTCGTCTTGTCACATGCGGCTTCTTTTCCACGCTGCTTCACCCCCGGCCCTGCGCCTTGGCCTACCCCCATGCTTTTGGGGTCTGGCTACGCAATGGGTTCCCGTGGCTCCCCGCCACCCGGACCGCTCTACGGCAACTTCGAGGGTGTTTTACATAAAGGGTTCTAATGAGTACAATTGTAGTAAATGCCCTTCATTACAACGGATCCTTCAAGGGAACTCACCTGCCAGCGCACCCATGCCCACGCTCTGTCAGGGCCGTCTGGAGGTTGCGGCCGGTCCACCCACTCGGCCACCACCCAGCTCACGCCCCCATCTGCACTCACGTCCACCCTGTAGGGCGCGAGTGAGGGAATATGATGATATCAGGAACTTGACAAGAGGCTCTGCACTGCCTAATTGCTGCCGGGTCAGCGGGTATGTGATGATGTTAGGGATGCGACAAGAGGCTCCGCACTGCATGCAGCGGTGCCTGCGCCTGCACTGCCTGCTGTAGCGCCTGCTGCAGTCCGCCGCAGCACCGGACGGCTCACATGCAGCTAGTGGCCAGTGCCGGGAAGCTCAGCAGCACGCAACAGGCAATTCACCATACCACGTGTCAGTCCCGGAGGCACGCACCGCACCACGTGCACGCCACCGCCGGCCCATGCGTAGCCGCGTACCCACACCCCCGCCACGCCACGTGGTACCAGCGAGCCCGCCTCAGGCAGCAGGATGGCAGCCTGCAATGAGTGGTTGTTTATTGGTGATTGGAAGATAGTGGCGGGCGGTCATTGGTGTACGGTGGGGTGTGTGGGGGAACCATTATGGGGGCCGGGCGAGCAGTGGCCGCGCGTGTGTACATGCGCATTATGAGCATAAGCGCATGTGCACATGCTTGCATGTGTGTGTGTGTGCGCGCCAAAGGTACCCAAATACCTGCACTGGCATGTCTTGAATCGCAGGCATGCTCATCGCATGTGGCAGCCACTCCTTCTCACTCCTGTACTGCGCTGGAGCCAGCTTATAGTCGATCTGCGGTGCACATTGTTGATGACGGCAGAGTCCCGTGCGCACTGCCGGTACAATCCATGTGCAGGTACAGCAGGCATGTACAGCTGTTGCAATCTGAGTGGTTACGGATATAACCGCCTTCTTGCGTTGCTGAGCGGTTACGGTTATAACCGCCTTCTTGCGTTGCTGAGCGGTTACGGATAAAAGCGCCTTCTTGCGTTGCTGCAACGTGCTAGCATGCACATTTCACAAACCAGCTGCGGCCAGCGGAGCGCATGCACCGGCTTCTGTGAAACTGGCTACTAATAAATAATAACACGGCGTTTCACAGAGTCAATTGCTTGCCGTAGCCCATCAACTAGAAATTCAATCATCAGTCACCTGCTACATGTAAAATTGATTACCTGTTGCCAGGGTGTGACCGCCTCGGTGCTGCTCAGCCGTGCGCTGCGCAGCCACTTGACACTACGCGCTCCCACGACGCCCGGTATGATCGCACGCAGCTGTGGAAGAGGGAGTTGTGGTAGTGTGATAGTGTGATAATGTGCAAGTGCGGTCGTGTGGTAGTGTGGTAGTGTGGTAGTGTGGTGTATGTGTGCGATGGTGGTGGTAATGTGATGTGGTGGTGATGGCGTGGAGGTGGGTAACGGAAATGGGGCCGCCCGGGGGGGGGGGGGGGGGGG
>BDCZ01000130.1:54419-87647 GCA_001662365.1 Chlamydomonas applanata
GCGGGGCAGGACAGGGCAGGGCAGCAGGTGGGCGATGTGAAGGGCTGCGGGCGCAGGGGGTGCAGGGACAAAACAGTGTAGGAGCCACACTGTGGCGTGCATACCAGTGGGGTGGGGGACCCCCCACCAGCCAGGAGCCAGCCTGGTACCCGTCTGGCTACCAATTCAATGAGGGGTTCGGAACCATTTATGTGTGATGCTGGCCCGCAGGCGGTGGCTGACACTAAGGCTGTGGTAGTGATGCTGGTGGACCTGACGGACGTGTCGGGCACACTACTGGGCAAGGTGGGTTCACTTCACCACACCCTTGCACCAGCTCTGTCCCGCCTGCCTTCATCCCGCACCTCCCCATCACAACGACACATACCATATCAACCATAGGTAACAAGCCACCGGGCCCCAAACCTCCAGCCCTCGACGCAACCTTCATCACGGAACCAGGGCCCTGGTTACCTTGGGGTTAAGGGTCTCAACTTTGTCAGCGTTTGGGGCGCTGTTGGGATAAGGGTTCCTGCCAGTGTCAACCAGCACCCCCAAACCCTGGCCGACCCCTGGCCAACCCCTGTCCAAACCCTGGCCAAACCATGGTGCCACCCAGGTGCGAGACATGGTGGGCCGCAACCCCATCGTGCTCGTCGGTACCAAGATGGACCTGCTGCCCGCGGGCGCCCACCCCAAGTGAGTGCGTGCTGGTTGGGCTTGCTGGCCGGGCTTGTATATTACATTGTTGTTTAAAGCCGAATCCCTGGGCTCCAGCTGTTGCACAATGTATTGTAGTTGGATGGCTTCTTCCAGAGAGTCGTGGCTCCCATGGCTTGATACCTGGCCCAGGGCCCCAGCGCAGAAGGCTCACACTTGCCCCGCGGTGCACGCAGCATCATGCTGCAGGACACAGCTGCGCTGCTGGCTGCTGAAGCGATCGCAACTCTAATTATAATAATGATATTGTAACACGGCGTGTCACAATCGCAACTCTGGCTGACCTGCAACCCGGCTGCCCAAACACTGAACCACTGCAGGCCTGTGGCCGACTGGCTGCTGGAGGCTGCGCTGCGCAAGCGGCTCAATGTGGTGTCTGTGCACCTCGTGTCATCGCACACGGGGGAAGGTATGAGCAGCACTACTAGCGCAAGAACTCACAGTGATAGTAATGACACAGCTTGTTGTAAGATTTTAGCACGGTCTCGATGAACAGTCCTACGGAAGTTTGGTGATAGTACTGGGTGTGTTGGTGCACCTCACGCCGTCGCACCCGGGGAGGAGGTCAGTGGCGGGGGAACCTGGCAGTACGCAGTGCAGTTGCTGAAGCAGCGCCCTGACCTAACCACCTCCAAGCCGACCTGGGGCTTGAATTGCAGCACGCTGGGAAGCTACTAGCATCGTGTACTGCATGTGTACTGCATGTGTACTGCATGTGTACTGCATGGCACCTATCCATTGCTATCCATCTTCATTGCCCGTGCAACCTTCACCCTGTACCCAGTGCTGCGCACGCCTTGACCCTCTTGCACTGCAAAACAGCAAACCATCTAACTGACCACTCACCCACTTACACAACCACACAACCAACCAACCAACCAACCAACTTCCCAAACCACTGCGCAGGCGTGCCTGCTGCTGTGGGCGCGGTGCGGCGGGAGCGGCGGGGCAGAGATGTGTACGTGGTCGGGGCAGCCAACGTGGGCAAGTCGGCATTTGTGCGCGCGATGCTCAAGGTGCGGCACACCTCCTTTTCCACAATGCTATGGGAAGCTCTGTCAGAACCTCGTCTCAGAACCTGTCAGGCTCTTCCACTGTATCAGCCTTGAATTGCCTGCTGTGCACACGATGCTTCAGTCGAGCATGCAAGCTATTCCGCTGGCTGAACGCAGCTCCTTGATAAGCTTTCATGACCAACAACCACTGCCGCTGCCACCACCACCACTACTGTTGGTAACCCTCACACTTACTAACCTTCTGTTCCAGCTTCTCTTCCATCCCTTTCTTTACCATCGACTGCTTCATGCTGCTTGCCGCAGGACATGTCCAAATTTGATGGCGGCAACTTTGACCCAGCAGCCATGGCGCAGGCGCGGTGCGTATGTACTGTGTGGCTATGGAATGATGAAGCCCACCCCCTACGTAGCGCTCTCCCACCCCCTCGCCTGTGATGTTAGTGAGCTATGCATGTATGCTATGCACACGAAGATGAATCATGATATCTTTCCCTTGGTACGGTGCGACGACTTGTACTTTCATGGCTTGGTTGTACAACTACCACCTGTACTGCCTGTACCGCCTGTACCGCAGGTACCTGCCGGTGGAGAGCCCGATGCCGGGCACTACACTGGGGCTCATCGCGCTGCGTGCCTTTGGCTCCGGCGGCACGCTGTACGGTGAGTCAGCGTCGTTCAAAGCCAGATCAGGCGGGTAGGCTGTCGGTGAAGCACAGCGTGCACACAAGCTCCACACTCGGCCACTCAATCACTCACTCACTTGCCCAATCTCTCATTCGCTCGCCCAATCTCATACCCACTTTCTTGCCCAATCACACCCTAACTCTCTCATTCGCTCGGTCACTCCCATGCATGCAGACACGCCGGGCGTGCACCTGCACCACCGCGTGCCCCACATGCTGTCACCTGACGAGCTCAAGCTGCTGCACCCACGCAAGCGGCTCGCCCCCCTGGTGCCCCCTGCACCTCGTGAGCTGGGGCCAGCTCGTGCCCCGGGGACCCCTCGAGCTGAAAATGGCGCTGGCCTCAGCGCGTCATACGAGTGGGGGGGCCTGGTGCGTGTGGATGTCCTTGGGGTGCCAGCTTCCACGCAGCTGGCGTTTTACGGCCCAGCCACCATGCATGTGCATGCGGCGGCACTGCCGGCGGCCAGCACCTCCGGGATAGAGGTCCCGGGAACCTCGGGTGGGCTGCCCTCCGAGACGGCCCCTTCAGATGGCGCCAGCACGAGCGGCAGTGGGCCGGAGCTGTGGTGTGCAGGCAGTGTGGGGGCACGTGGGGGGCGCGTGCCTCACGAGCTGCTGGTCAAAGTGGCGGCAGGTGCTGGTGGGGCAGGGGGGCGGATGGGGCCCCCCCTTGCAGACATCACGGTGTCTGGGTTGCCTGGCTGGGCAAGCATCTGGGCCCCAGGTGCACGGCGGGACCTAAAGCTGCGCATCTGGGCCCCACGTGGCGTGGAGGTGTTCCTGCGGCCGCCCCTGCCCTGCAGCCCGCCTGAATGGGTGCGTGTGCGCGCCTGGGGGCTACCTGTAGACCGGGGGTGGGGAAGGGGTGGTGGTGATGGTGGTGTGTGCGCGTTCGGGGTGTATATATGTGTCTGGTGTGAGACTGGTGGTGGTCTGGGCATGGAATCGCTGCACGCTGGCACTTGACATCGTTTCACTGACGTAAGCAGCTTGCGGGATGGTCAGCATGGCCTGTTCCACAGGGAGCGCACAGCATGCGTCACGCTCTCGACCTGATATGTCATGTGCGCCGGCATCCTCTTTCAGCCGCTTGTCTGTGCTTAGACTTGTGTGCTTACCCTACACCGTACACAGCACACCGCCAGCCCATTGACCTAACGGCCTTGAAGCACACCCCAACCTGCACTCGCTTCTGAGCTTCCTCCCAATTCAATCGTTCTTGCAGGCGGCTGAGGCAGGCGATGCGCAGGATGCGGCCGAGCTGGGTGGGCTGGGTGCTGGTGCCCTGGCTGCTTTGGCTGCGGAGTACGAGATGGATGGGGGCAGCAGGGGCAGGGGCAAGAAGGGGCGTGGGGGGCCTGCAGGTTTGATGCAGGATGCAGCCTGGTGGGAGGCGGCTGTGAAAGAGATGGAGGCGATTGGAGATGACGAGGATGAGGAGGGCGGTGAGGAGGAGGGAGATGGGGAGCGGGTGGGGAGGGGAGCAAGCGGTCGGCGGCGTGGGGGCCTCCTGGGTGCGCGTGTGCGGGCTCGTGCGGCCCGCGTCGTGGAGGAAGAGGAAGAAGAGGAGGAGGAGTGGGAGGAGGATGGATTGCAGGAGAAGGAGGGCGAGGAGGGGGAGGCCACGCATGTGGGGTTGCGGGGCAAGGGTAGCAAGGTGGTGGTGAGCGCAACAGTGGAAGAGATCTTGAAGCGGCCTCGCCTGGAGGAGGCATTGGGGGGCCTGGGCCTGGATGGGGCTGATGACGATGAGGAGGGGGAGGAGGAGGAGGAGGCTGGCGTGGTGACAGGGGGCCATGGAGGGCTGCGTGGAGTGCAGCGTGGTGGGGCAGGCAGGCAGGGCCGCAGGGTGGGGCTAGGAGGGGCAAGGCGGGCCGCTGGAAAGTAGGGATGAGAGCGTAAAGGCAGGTCCCATGGGTCCGACAGCTGATGCTGCTGAGCAGCGGAGCCGGCATGCATGCATGAGCCGTGGACGTGTGTTGCTGTAAGCTGCGATGCAGCGTGTTCCCACCTCTGCTAGCATCGATGGCTGGTTGCTTGTAGCTGGCAGCCTGCTGTGTGATGGGATAGCAGCTTGATTTGTTTAGAGCTGGAAGCAGGACGCGCAGGTGGCGCGCGCTCACCAACAGAGCTTGTTTGTAAGAGGGGTCTCACAACCCTGGTTGAGATGGGAAGGGGAAATGACAGGGATTAGGTTTGCCCGGGCGCCGATCTCCACAGTTAGGCAGAGCAGTGTCATGTGGGTAACCCAGCGCACGTTCCTGGAGCGTGTCAATTGCCTGCACGCCATTTGCACTTGCCACTTGGTTGCATGCAAGAGGCTGGTCTCGGAGTGCAGCGCATAGCTGTCTGTCTGCCCTCCTTTTCTTGTGATGCTGCGCCAGACCTGCTACAGCGTCAGATCACCGCCATGCATTAAAAGCGGTCTCACCTAGCAGCTGCAGCCTTGGGCTGCAGCTGCGCTCGTGAGTCTCGAGCGAGAGAGCTTTGGGGGTGGTTATCAGCAAGGTTCCAGGCCAGCTATGCCGCAGCCTCCCAAGCGCACCTATCCAGCTTCCAAGGGCATGATCAATGCCTGCGCTCTCCAAAAATCGGACCCAAGTGAGGACCAGTGTGAGGTGGCCTCTCGTAAGGCCAATGTTCCGCGTTGGCCCTGCTAGTCGGCTAAATCAATTCCAGCTAAGCTCACCAATTCCAGTATTTACAACAGAGAACACCATGGATAACAATTCTGGAGTCGAGAAGTCCAGCGTGCCCACCTTGTGCAACAACGGATGCGGCTTCTACTCGTGAGTGCAAGCACGCTTGTGTCAGGGAGAACTGAAACCCTAAGCGTAGGCTAACATCTGGGTCACCTCGCAGGAATGGGCTACATGGATTTTGCAGCAAGTGCTTCAGGGAGAAGGAGGCAGAGGCCGCCAAGCAGCGGTCGGCAGCAGCTCAGGTTAGCGAGGCACTTGCGCCCCAAGCACCAGCTCAGCCAGCTCCCTCGTCGCCTCTCCCCGCACCCTCACCTGCGCCCGAGGCCGAGCCAGTCGCCACCACGTCCGCAGAGCCAGTTGCAGCTGCACCTGCTGCCCCCAAGCCTTCCACCACGCGCTGCCTCGTTTGCAACAAGAAGGCACGTCACCCTTCCTGGCAGACCACAGTCGCTTCCGTAGGCGTTGCAGGCTTCAGAGCGCTCAGTTTAGTGGGCTGGTCATGGGCTCGCGAGGCGTGCGGTGGTGGTACTTCGCAACCACCACCCATCTTGCGTGGGTTTTCAGGCCTCTGATGCGTGCACATGCTGCCCGTGGTTGTTCGCTGCAGGTTGGTCTTACCGGCTTCGCCTGCAAGTGCAACGGGGACGCTGTCTTCTGCTCGGCACACCGATATGCGGAAGCACACAACTGTACCTTCGACTACAAGACAGCACAGCGCCAGCAGCTGGCGGAGAAGAACCCACTGGTGCAGGCAGCTAAGCTCACGAAGTTCTGAACCCTCGTTCTTACAAGGGGGTACTGCATGGGTGCGTGGATGCGCCATGCATGGCGCAGCGGGTGCGTACCGCATGGAGCCTGGCCTTCACGGCTCAGGCTCAGCTGCAGGTGGATTCTGATGTCAGCCAAACTACACCTTGAGGCATGTGCCCGTGTGCATGCGGAGAGGCAAAGTGAGCGGGGGGAACAACACGGGCATACACAGTGTGGCAGGAGCGTTGCAGGGTAGTGTGAGGGATGTGACGGGGGGTTGGGTGGTGTTCAGCCACAGTTTGTCTCCTGCAAAGACCTCATCATTTGACTCTGATGCACTCTATGGCGCGCCCCAAGTGCTGGGGTGCACGACATTGTCTTTTAGGTTTGGCCACCCCACGCCGCTGTGGGTGTGCAGCTGCACCACATGGGTATGCGGGCCATGCGGTGTTCATGCAGCACATGGGACGAGCATATCTTGTGCGCTGTCCGCCCCATGCACGCACTCCGGCGGGTGCGTGGTGGTGTTTGGCTAGGCTTGTATTCTAAGGGACCAAATGACAGCACGCCGCATGCGTGTTGGCGCGGTGGCATGGTCGGCGCGCATTGTGCTGCATGCCGCGGCTGCTGCACTGCAGGTGTGGGTGCATGTTGACGCCCCCTGTCCCCTGTACTTTTTTTTCGGTCCTTGTGTTCTCACTTTTTTGCCAGCAGACCTTCTCGCTATCTATGATCGCTCAACGTGCGCACGCGGGTGCACAGCCGAGCTTTTCCATCCCTTTGAGTTGTAACTCTTTTTCAATGTGTGCTTGTGAATGCTCAGATCCGACAGTGCGCAGCAACTGCAGGTCCAGCTGTGTCGGGCAGCAGGGTTGGGGCGGTCAAGCTGTCAACAGCTGCTGGGGAGCCACTGGTGCTCAGCTGGCAGGGGTTTGGTGGGGTTGTGACGTGGGCACAGCACTGTGCAGTGCAGACAGCACACAACCTGGGGGTGTCCCTGCTGTGAGACATTCAGGTCAGGTGGAAAACCAGCACAGAACCCCTGTGGCAGGTGACAATTGGGCTTCAGAATTTATTGGACTCACGGGTCCAGGGTTCAGCTTACAGTGCTCGCAATCAGGCCTGCAAGCCGCATTAGGAAGCACCAAAAACAGCATACACGAAGCTCGCGCAGCATAGCCAGAGCACAGCCGGCAAGATCCATGTGACACAGCTTGTGACCCGTGATGGGCCACTCCCTGGCCCCCATCATGCAACAGCAACATGGTTCGTAGTAGTGAGAACTCATAGTGTGAATACAATGTCAAAGCAAGCTTTGGACTATGGAAGTGCTTTGTGTGACAACGATATGAGGCTGTGCTGTGTGTCCATACCGAAGGGTCCGCAGCACACTGACACTGAACAACAACCAGCACCCGTCCAAGTGCAGGATGCACACTCGATTGAAAGCCAGGACCCACGCTACCAATGCTCACATGCCCAAGTTGGCCGTCAACCACCAAGTCTACGCTTCAGGATCCAGTGCCCAGTCTCGTGCACGCACTGCCGTATGAGCAGATGCCTGAAGCCCATGCTCCTGGCTCCAGCAGCTGGGTGTACTACACGGTTCACAGTCCCGCGGACAAAAGAGCAGCCTGGTACACTGGGCGGCTTTAAACAACGCCTTCCAACACCAGGTAGCTTCAGCAGCCAAGACACGGGGTAGCCTCAGCTGGCAACGTCCACCATGTCCACGTCCCCTTGAGGCGCATGGCCATTGGCAGGTAGTGCATGCGCTTCAGCCGGGCCACCATCAGCTGCTGCATCACTGCACGCCCCACCCTGTGCTGCCCCCAACCCCGCATGCGGCTGGTCTGCCTCTGCCGCTGCAAGCCCAGGCCCTGACGGGTCACCGCCTGACCCAGCCAGCCCCTGCTCTTGCTCCTGTGATGTGCGGGCCGCCCCGGCTGCTGCATCCCCCTCCTGCGGCTCGCTGCCTGCAGCAGCACCAGCAGCGGCCGCGCCCGCAGCCGGGGCGCCCTGCCCCCGTTGCTTGCATACGCGCTTGCTGCCTCGCTGCCCGTCTCCTGCTGCACCTGGTGCCTCGTGCCCGCTTTCCCCGCTGCTGCCTGCCCCCTGCTCCTCCTCCTCACTCCCCTCTTGCCCCTCCTCACTCCCTCCCTCACTCTCCTCCTCGGCCGCTTCGCTGATGCTGTCGCGTGCTCGCTTGCGCATCCCGCCGCCAGTGCCCGCACCAGCCGCAATATTCGCTGCTCGGCCGGGCCGGCTCTTGCGGCCGCCCATGTCCAAGGCCACGAGGTCACCCTCACTGCGTGTGAGAGAGTTGGCAGGATGGTTCAGTCGTCCGGGTTTTGGGGGTGTCATTATTCTAAATTCACGTGTTTACAGGGTACAGGATGGAGTAAAGGTGTGTTGCTTGAAGGGTGTGTGGCGCACCCCCTTGACCAGCTTCTGACCATGACGCTGGAATGATCCTACACCATTACCACCTGCTCCACCTGTTTTCATACTCAAGGCCAGCGGCAGGCACCCCACAGCCTTTCTGGCCATGCCGCCCTCACCAGGGTAGGCACGCAAACGGGGAGCGAGTGCACCCACCACCACCACGAACACACACACACACGCGGCCGCAATGGCCATTAACCAATAACAACAAACCAATAAGTTTTTGAAGCTACAAGCCTATAACGAAATGTTGTTAATCCTGTCTCGCGGCAGGCATTTATGCGCCATGATGGGCGTACGATGTAACCAACACACACACACACACACACTCCCCCCACCCCTCACGGAAAAAAACCCAGACACCTGGAGCCCACCTGCCGTGCCGTGAGCCACGGGTGGGGCGTGCAGGCGGCTGCGCGGACCCCTCCCTCGACGACCGCCCGCTGGTGCCACCGCGGACATCACGCCGCTCCCGCTCGCTCTCACGCACCTGCGCCACAGCCCAGCAGCGGCCCACCAATAATGCACCGTTGTTTCGATTGTTTGAGGCCACTGGCATGAGGAGATCAAGCTGGCGGTACAGTGTGATGACCAACCACCATCACACCTCATCCCAGCGGCAGGACACCCTGCTGGAATGCTGGAACTGAAAAATGAATGGAAGGCTGGCGAATGAAAGCCAGTGACCACGCCCCGCGCACCTCGCCCGCACGAATGCCCGCCCTGATCGCCTTGTCAAAGCGCTCCCCCGTGTAGTCCACGTCCTTGCGCGCGCGCCGGCTGCACGGCAAGGTAAAGATAAGTTGAGTAAGATAATGATGTAAAGGGCAAGGTTAAGATGTATTGAGTAAGATAATGGCTGCGTGATTGGACCAGTAACCAGAGGTACCATGAGCAGAGGTACGGTATGTAGAGAAATGTAAAGGCATGTCAAGAACAGGGATACGATCTGTGAATACCGTTGCGCATATCCAACGGGATGCACGCGCAATGGGCTGCTGGAGCCTTCCGTGAGACGAAAGGAAGACAAGACAGATGCAGTGGGTGCAAGGGCAAGGGCAAGGGCAGATCAAGCAAGGGAAGATCGCGGCGCGATCACTCCAAGTGCAATAGCAGGTGCTCAGTCCTCCGCGCTGGTCCATCTCAGCACCATGCCTGAACCAAGAACCCAGAACCCAAACCGACAACCACAACCGCCAGGTCTTAACCACCAGGCTAGGAAACCGACCTGCCCAGCGCAGTCCCGCCCCAGCTCAGCTCCTTGGCCATGCGCTCCCGTGCGCGCCGCCACTTCTCCACCGCCTCCTCACGCGCACGCAGCAGCGGTACGATCCAGCCGTTGATCTGCACCCGGCAGTACAGTCAAGGCTGCAACAAGTCAAGCCAAGCCTGTGACGAGCCAAGCCAGCAGTACAGCGGCGGCACGGCGGTTGTGGAATGGGCGCCCGGTGGCGGAACGGCCAGAATATAGAAAAACCCAGCATATACAAAATTCGTACCAAACCACGAACATGCCCCGCAGCACGCCCACCCCCAAGCACACTGCCCACCTTATCTGCGATTGCCTTGTCAGCTGCCTTGAGGGAGCGGCTGAGCTTGGCGCCAAACGCGGCCAGCTCCTCAACACCTGTGCCCACCACCTCCCACCTGCCGGCCACCGCCTGTGGCAGCACACGCCAGGCACCGCGTTTGCCTCGTGTAGACAAGACAATGCACTAGTCGGAGGGCTTAGAATATCGCCCATTGTTGTGTCGGTGACTCCTGAGGGCTCAACATCACTTCAAGCCCAACAAACAGACATTGCACCAGCTGCTGCAGGCGATGGCACACGCCATCAGGCGGTGCAGCCAAGTTCTGGCGATGGCACATGCCACGCGGTGCCTCACCGCAAGCTGAAACCCTGGACCCAACGTCCCGCTTACCTCTGGCGGCAGCTTGTATGTCTCCCACAGGTTAGGCTGGGGTCCCTTCTTGCCCTTCTTCTTGCTTTCCTTGCCTTTGGCTGCCGTGCCCTTGTCTGCCTTTGCCTCCTTGCTGCCCGGGCCCTCCGCCGCCCCTGTCTTGGCGCCCCAGCCTTTTGCCGCCTGACCCTTCCCTCCTGCTGCCTGCTTGGCGCCCTGCAGCTGGCCCTTTTCGCCCTCCTCCTTGCCACCCCCGGCGGCTGGGCCCTTGTTCTCCTTACCACCGCCTGCTTCCTCGCCCACACCTTTGGATGCAGCCTTGCTTGCGCCCTTCTCCTTGCCCTTCTTTCCCTTGGGACTTTTGGGCGCCCGAGCTGCAGCCTCGCTCGCATGGCTGGCAACCACAGTGGCCGCCCGCCCACTGCGCCGCTTGCCATCCAACCCCTGCCCATCACCCGCTGCGCCAGCCCCTGCGCCAGCCCCTGCGCCATCCCTGGCCACATCAACTCCCTCCCCAACTCTTTGGGCGCCATTCTCTGCATTCGATCCCGGCCCCTTGCTGCCTGCTGTCTTGGCCTCCTGCCCCCCGGCAGCCTCACCTTCCTGCACACCACCACCACCGCTTGCGTCACCGGAGCTGCCCTTGCCACCTGTGGCCCCGCCCTTTGGCTTGCCCGCCGCAGCTGCGGCCTTGCTGGCCGCCTTGGACTTGGCTGCCCCCGCCTCCCCTGCCCCCGCCTCCTGCTTCACACCTGCCGCCTCCCCTCCCCCGGCCTCCCTTGCCGCTGCTGCTGCTGCTGCGGCGGCCTCTTGGCCCTGACTGGAGGAGGCAGCATGAGGGACCCCCTTGCTCCCCGCCACTCCCGTCACTGCCGCTGCCGCCTTGCTGCCTGCACCCGCCGTGGTTCCCGCACCATCCTGCTTCCCCCCATCCTCCGTGCCGTCCTTGCCGCCCTGCTTGCCCTCCCCAGCGCCACCAGGACTGGCTGGTGCCAACCTGCAGGGTGTGCACATCCAGAGCAGGTGCGCAAGCGACTCTCAGCAACACGTGCCACAGCTGGTGACCTTTATGCGTTAACAGTACGTGCCACAGCTGCATGGGAGTGAAGACGCGGCGCAAAACACTGGGTCTGCCCCAAAACTGTTCTGTTACGTGCAGCGCCATGCTGCATGCGTGCAGGGCCCCCACTGTATCTGGCCGCGCAGCTCCCGTGCGGCTGGAGTGAACAGCAAACTTGGCCGGCTCGCCAAGTCCCCTGATCCCCTGATCCTGCCTCCAACCGGGGAGAGGCCGGACCACCCTAGCACACCACAGTACACGCCCCAGCACACGCCCCAGCACACCACAGCACACGCCCCAGCACACGCCCCAGCACACCACAGCACTCGCAGCCAGCGGCGCGCACACAGCGCGCACAGGCCCCAACCCTGGACACCCACCTGGGCACTGCCGCTGGTGCCTCGCGTGCAAGCATGAAGCCAAGGTCTGCGCCACCCTCCAGCCCATCCTCGCACCAGTCAAACCACCAGTACATGTGACCGGCCGCGTCCGTGCCTGAGGCAGCGTCAGGCCAGGCGAGCGTGGGGGGGAAGGGAAGTGAGGCAGGGGCATGCATGCGGGAGTCGGGAGTGCTGTGGATCCTGGATTTGGATTGTGGGTTGTGGGGTCGAACTGTGGGTCTGGATCGTGGATGTGAGATGTGAGATATAAATTTGTGGTTTGTGTATTGAATTCGTGTGGGAGGGTTGGGGGGCGGCGCAGGTGTAGGCGGGCGTGCGTGTGAGGTGTCACGTCTAGTGCGCCATGGGCCCAACATGCTGAGCCCGGGTGAGCAGTGTGTGCCCCCAGTGCTCCCAGGCATTCCCTGGAGCACCTCCCACCACCACATGTCCACCCAGAAAGCCATGCAACCAGGTGGCCGGCCCAACTGGCAGCCATGCACCATGCAGGTAGCACTCACCCAGGTGCGTGCGCCGCATCTGCTCTGCAGTCAGGGGCTCCGGCTCCGCAGGGCGGCCACGTGATGCACGGCTCAGCCGCCCTGCAGCGGGCAGGAGGTGGACAGGTTCGGGTGAGGTGCAGTACGGTAATCAATCTCCATACTTGCGGTACTTGTCGTGCCCTGGGTTCTGTACAGTACCTCGACTGGGTACCGACCACGGTACCGACATTGGCTGTACATGTACTGCAGGACATGGTCAGGCTGCAGCAACGCTGCTCAAGCTGCGCACAGCCGTACACCGACCATGACGTTCATGGGCCATGTGTGCACACAGCCCGGGCACGCAGACCGCGGCTCCCTGCACCACAGCCCTATTCCCCACAGCCCCTCCCCTCCACCCCCTGCCGCCACCACCTGCCCAGTGCCGTCTCCCCTGCATCTTTACCTGCCGCCTTTTCCTTCTCCTTCTCCACCTCCTTCTTCGCCTTCTTGGGCGGTGGCACACAGGCAGCCTCTGCAGCGGTCCGCACATCATCACGCTCCGCCCGCAGCTCACACAGCAGCTTGAGCAGGGACACGCTGCAGGGGGTGCAGGGGGTGGGCCACATGCACACAGACATTACTGAGCACCTTGCAGCATTCGTTGCCACAGCAGCTTTAGCAGGGACACGCCTCACGGCATGTTGAGTGTGGGTGATGCGCACGGACAAGGAGAACTTCTCTTTCTCTCCTGGGGATATATTTAAACTTGACATGAATGAAACAATCTCACGCAGCTTATCCAGGGAGGCTGCGCCTACCGCTCCGCCGCCGGCAAGCCGGCGTATGCCGCCGCCTCGCGCCCCCGCTCCGGCCGGAACGGCGCGTGCCCGCACCGCGCCTTGCTGAGCGGCTGCCACACGTACACGAGCCGCTGTGGCCAGGGGGTGTGTGGGTGCGAGGAGGGTTTCAGGGGTTGGGGACAGATCAACAGAAGGTGAGAACTTGCCCTGGCTGCGGCGTAGTTCAGCCCTGGCTGCAGCATATCATACACAGGCCCTTAGTGATACTTCATACTGTTATGGCTCTGGGTACAATAGTGTGGCGACTGTACAGCTCAATGTTCACATGAACAGCTGTGGCTTTGCACGACCTTGTCCACCTTCCATTCTGTGATAGTACTCTCCACCCCATGTGCAGGAACCCACCAAGCCCTCAACCACCCCCAACCAACTAACCAACCAAGCACCTGTGCATAGTAGTGCGCCCAGTTGGTGGTGTCCAGCTTCTTGGTGTTGACGATGCCCTGCATGCGTCACGCGCGCACACAGGCAGTAACAAACACACGGCCTGCTGTGGCTGCCCCCAGCGGCCCAATGCTGCACCTGCCGCTGCAGCATGTCACCTGCAGCCCCGACCCACCTCCGCCATGAGGCCCTACACCCCAGCCACAAAGGTTCAGTCGCCCACAGCAAGCCGCAGCACAGCACTGCGTTCAGCTGGGTCGACTGAGCTGCCCTGGTGGAGCTGGTTCCCCTAGGTTCAGGGTCCTGAGTACACCACCTGCAGCATACATGGGCTCAGGGTCCAGGGCCCTGTCCCACCTATGGCTATGGTTTTAAGGCTCAAACCGCAAGGGGGTAGCGTTTGGTGTGTACAGCTGTGCAATCACCTGCGATTGATATTGATAGTATTGGTCACCTGTAACAAGTGGGTGTGCAGGTCCGCGAGCAGCCCATCCCCCGGGCTGAGCACGAGTGCATCAATGAGGGAAGCTGCGGTCAGTGCTTCTAGCAGCTCGCCCAGCTTCAGCACATGCCTGCAGCCAGAAGCGCAGGGAACACACTCACAGCTTATAAACTTACTGAATACAAAATTATCTATTTCTATGCTTACAAATGTTATAATATGCAAGTGAGGTGCCCTGTGGATGCGGTGTTGGTGCGTGCTTGTTTGTGTGCAGGCATGTGCCTGCAGCGCAAGCACAGCGTAGCGCGGGGTGACGCGGCGTGGTGTGCGCTTGCTAATGGCAATACGACAGCCAAAATCTGCATTCTGGGCCTGCAGCAGGTGTGCGGTGCATGCTCGGTGTCTGCGGGGACTGCACGCCGTCACAAGCCGCACCTGAACACCCACAGGAACTCAAGGATTTGAGGCAGTTCCACCATACCACGCAAAGTCGCCGTGTCCTGCCTGGCCTGCGATGCATGCGATCATGTGGCAGGGTCTGTCTGACGATGTGTGACAGGGTCGGGGCCGGGTCCTGGTGATGTGAGCAGCTCGCAGGTCTCCCGCTTGCTGCTGAATGGCTGGTAGGGGAACCCCGCACACATTCCAAGAACAGCATGCGCGTGGTGTTGAGGTGGCGAGCTGCACAGCTGTGCTGCATGTTGCGCTCCCAGCTGTCGTGGCACAGCTCACGGCACACCCCGCATGGTGAGCATGCAGCCATGCGCACTGCATGACTTGCCTGCTCCTCGCTGACGTGCCGCTCCAGCACTTCCACGGCCTCCTCACTGGATCCATCCTCATCTGAGTTGAAGTCGCTACCTGACGCGTCTCCATCGTCATCTGAGGACTTGAATGGCTTCTCCTTGGGCTGCACTGTTGCTTTTGAGGGCTTACTTGCAGCAGCTGCTGCTCCACGCGTGGGCCTTGCTTTCTCCTCCTCCTGCTTAGATTTGAGTGTAGCTACGCGGTTTGACTGACGCTCGCCCTGCCTGAACACCTTCCGAGGACGAGCCCTGCCTTCTGAAGAGTCGTCTGTGAAATCTTCATCAGAATCGTCTTCATCTGGCTCCTCAAACATACTGCTTGACGAAGGCTGGCTGCTGCCCTCATCTGCTGGTGCCTCATCTTCAAGCAAGTGGCGCTCCTCTGAGTCAAGTTCCTCCTCAGGCGGCTGATCAGGCACAATGGCTTCGGGCTTGACGTCAGCCATCTTTGCGATCTGATCAGTTCACAGCAGACTGCGGGTAATAGCACATTTGTAATCTACTAGCGAACAGCACCGCAACCTTCGCTCCCACAAGCAAACGATGCCTTCTTGTTCAAACGTTACACATCCGTACTGCAAGTAGTGCTCCAACCAACACAACATGTCCTTTTCGTTCAACCACACCAACTGCTTGCATATTTTTGGCCTCACGTGCTGACCCGCAGCATGTGCGTGTCATGGAACGTGCTCACGAAGGGCACCCAGCCGCCATGCAGCACAAAGCCAGCATCGCCACGCAGGGGCAGCAGCATGGCTGCGTTGCGTGCGGCAGGCAGGGGCGCACTGCCCGCGGCCAGCTGCACCTCCACCCATGTATGTGCCTGTGCATCATACGCGAATGCGTCCCCCAGCACTTTCAGCCCACCGCCGCCCGCCTCTTGGTCCTTGTACTGAGCACCTTCATACCGCAGGGGAGAGAGTGTGTGCATGTGCACAAAGAGCGGGAGGGTGTGAGACAGAGATGGAGAAGGAGTGAGGGAGAAACCATGCAACAAGAAGGGCGGTGGACATCAGAGATTTCACAGCAACCGCATTCATGTACACGTACACAAGTGACAGTATGACGGTTGCCGACGAGCGACCGCCCAACACCGTGAGTAGCAGTAGTAGACTTATCCCTTCCCCAACACTGCAGTACGCCCACCACCCCGGCAGCACATGCAACATATTGCATCTCCACTTGGCAGCGCCTGGTTCTCATGATAAGCCGGATCACCCCAGCGCAGGCACAAGCCAGGCATTTTGGTGATTGCCCTACCTCCCCAGAACAGCACGTGCCGGCCATCAGGCAGGGCAGCCGCCACATGTGCGCAGCGGGGCGCAGGCGGCGTGCCGGAGGGTGTCAAACGTGACCACACCTTGGTTGCAAGGTCCAGCTCGTATAGATCGCCCATCTGTGACACACCAAGGAGGCCAGGACAGTAAAAGAGCAGAAAACAGTGTCAGACACATGGTTCACACACCCAGCTCACACGGGCCATTCATATGTTAAGTCCCCAAGACGGTTGTAACACCAGCAATAGAGGAGATGGCCATGAACGTTAAAGGGGTGATGGCAGTGTTCAGCAAAGAGATCCTTGCATGCTGAAGCCTGCCACACTGTTCGTGGACGCTGAGGGTTATGAGCCCATGAGTTATGGCTGCTAGCGAAACAAGGCATGGGGGTCGCAACCCACCATGGGTCCATGCTGCGGTGCGCCCCCGAACAGCACGAGCTTGCCCGGCAGCGCAGTCAGGCTGTGCAGGCCACGGGAGGCTGGCACATCGCCGCTGACCGGCACCTGCAGCAAGCGGTACAGTGGCAGTACAGACTGAGAGGCAGTACATGGGCAATATAGAAGTGATACATGGGCACTGCAGGGGCACATGCTCCACCACAGCTGGGTCCTGCACCACAGCGGCTGATGGAATCAACCTTGGTTGGCAGATTGAGCATGAGGCAGGCCCTGTACTTGATACTATTGTAGGCTAGGTGGGGATCAGGCCAGGCACATATGACCAACTGCTCCCTTTGGAAAGGACCACGAACGAGCAGCTGGAAGCAGCTGGAGGAGCTCGCTGGAGGAGTAGACTAGTGCTTAAAGAAGATGTGGGCGGACCCAGGGACATGCGCACCTTGGACAAAGTGGGGCCCCCAGGGGCAGCCGTGTCAAGCGCTAGGATATGGTCGGCACAGCGGTGGTGGTGGATGTAGATGGTGTCGTTCACAGCGACTGCCTGGAACCTGCGGGTGTGTGAAGCAGGCCGAGGGTGCGTCTGGGGGTGGCATGCCCTGACGCTGAAGTGGGGTGGGGTGGGTGGAAAAGAAGGTTTGGTGGACGGCGATGACGGAGGAAGTAGCAAGGTGGTTGCAATGCTGAGCAGCAGGTGGTGTGACATCAGTGCACAGGGGGTGAAGCACTGCGGGTGTCATTACTGCCACCACATCAGAGCCATATGGTGTACATACGTACTGTGTGCACCTATACTGCACAGCCGGGCAGGCTTTCATAATGTACTGCATCACCGTGAGATGCGTGGCAGGGGCTCGCCCTGAGGTGTGATCTGTGACCAAGCACGTGTGGCTAGGTCCAGGCGCCATACGTCATCAAGGAAGGACAGCTCTGCAGGGGGTTAGGGGCACCAGGATGCACTGCCGCATCGTTTTTAAGCCAGCTTCCCGCAACAATGCAATGCACACAGTCACGCAACTGGGCAGGGGGGCACAGAATACTCCCATCTCTAGTAGATGGGCCCGGCAGGCATGTCTTGATATGAGCACAGCAGGCCACATACCCCTGCCAGTTGGCCGTGGAACCACATACCCCTCGCCCGCCACCTTCTACCACCAGTATACAGATCCTTAGAACATGCATTCTGAGCTGGGGCTACCAGTGCGCAGGGGTGCCTCCGCCACGCATACTGAGCACCGGTCACTCACCTGGCTGCTCCTTGGTTCCTGCAGAGGGCGCCCAGCCACCCATGACCCACACACCACCGCCCACCACCACCGCCTGCCCCACCATGCGCCCCTGCATGCGGAACCGGCAGCACGAGCGGCAGCGGCAATGGCAGCGGCAGTGGGCGGGAGCCTGGCGCGCGCTATGTGTTTCATCCCTTTTGAATGTCACACAGCCGCGGTACACTGTATGTTACAACATCTCCTACATGTTTTCATGCCGTGGTCCATTCAGTTGCCCCTACGGCAGCCCATCAGTACGATGCAGATAGTCTCTGAACTGCTGCCACTGTTGGCCTGGACTGCCACAACCGCCAAGCTGGTCAGGGACCAATCCACTGCTGTCAGTTGCAGGCTGCCAGCTTACCTGGGGGGCAGGCCCTGCTGCGCACTCCACCGGCTGCCACGAGCGTGCTGCGGCGTCATAGCCCCACACCTCCCACACCTCGGCCCGCTTGGGGCCACCCTCAGTGCCCACCTGCTCCGTGTACCTGTGGCGAAGTCACAGCGACACACCAGGTTTGTACAAGAGCTAAAGTAGAGAATGAAATCCCTGGATGAAACCAGGTTCGGGGGAAGCCGCACGTTAGCCTGCATGCAACACCCGCCATCCATCCAATGTATTGTGATGCATGGGGTTTATCGCTGCGACCCGATGCGCCTCTGCTCCGAGCTCACAGGCACATTGTAATAACCGCACTTGACAGCAGAGAGCGCTAGCCCTGATACTATCACTTGACACACCCACAGCCCTGCACTGGAGCCAGGCTCCATGCACACGCACCCCCCCAGGATGAACCCATCCCATGGGCCTGTGCCAGGGGACAGGGGCCCCGCCACCATGTGTCCTGAGCGCGGCAGTGATGGCCGTTGGCCCGGCGCAGTGGCGACCTCCTGTTTCGTGCATGGGGTGATGCTAATAGTATCAACACGGCGTGTCACAGAGTTGGTTGCATGAGAGCCTGACGTGCTCCGGCTAGCGCCCACCATAAACACACGCACGTGAATCGAGACAGGGAGATGCTGGGGCCATTGAATTGCAAGGCGTGCAGCACAAGCCAGAATAACACATGTGCCATGCCTTGCCAGTCAGCGCAGGCAGCTAGTGGGTGTTCTGTGCCTGTCATTTGTGGGCAGCTGATGGATGTGGGTGCACCGCCTGCTTGCGGGCGGTGGTAGGGTGTGCGGTCCAGCTGCGTCAGCATGTGCTCTGCACCGGCTGCGTGCAGCATGCATGCTGGCTAACCAGGCACGCTGCGTTGGTGGGTGGCCACTCAGGACGCGTGCAATGGATGAAGAATGTGGGCGGCCATTATGGCTGCACTCACCTCCACTGTCAGCTGCAGCGCCATCGCAACGGGACGGCACGAGCAACTCCTTTTAATTCTGATTGGCACACTTCTTCCTTGGGCTGTCTGGGTGGCCCAGTGATGATGCGGTGATGATGGCAAACTGATACGACCGTGGCCGCTGAAGTGGCCGAGGAACCCTTGCAACGCCTGCATCGTCTTGATTGTGAGAGGCGAGGTAATGTTTGGGCTGATCGATCAAACCCGTCTTCTTTGGATCACACGTGAATGAGGACGATGCAGAAACTGCTGTGAAGAGATTTTGTTTGCTTGCGTTAACTAGATGCCATTTGTGACGACAAGCGCATTGCGATGATTACACGCAGTTCCCAGTCAACTGAGATCGCATGTAGAAGTGCGGGGTTTCTCCAGCTGAACTTCAACACTTTTACTTCAACGATTGTACGATTTAGCTTGCTTGTTTTAGCCTGCCGCATGGTCTACTTGACTTGCATTGCGTGCACGCGCGTGCAGGCCTGCATGGGTGACGACCAGCACAGCCTGTGACAGCTGGCAAGGGCAGGCGCCCGAACCACAGCAGCTCTGCAGCCGAGGCGAGGTTGAATGGATATGCCAATGCCTGCAGAGGAGGCAGGGGAGGAGGGAAACACAGGGATGGAAGCGATGGACCTGGCTGGAGATGAGGAGGAGGCTGAGGGAGGAGGAGCTGAGCTGGATCATGACTGGGGGGATGAGGCAGGGGATCCAGATTGGGATGAGGAGGTGGGGGAGGAGATGGATGAGATGGATGACTTTGATGAAGATGGGGAGGAGGGTGATGGGGAGGTGCCATGGTGGCACCTCGAAGGCTTGCCACCTGAGGGCCAGTCAGAGGAGGATGACCCCGTGACAGATGACTGGGAGGAGGAAGAGGAGGAGGAAGAGGAGGAAGAGGAGGAGGAGGAGGAGTTTGGTGGGGTGGTGCTCTTTGACCACCATGCAGCGCCTCATGTGCACCATGCACCCGGGCAGGGCGGCGGACCCCCTCACGAGGTGGCTGTGCCGTTGCAGCTGCGCATGGCAGGGCGTGGGGCGCTCACCACACACCCCACTGCAGGTGCGAATGTGCACCTCCTTGGCACGTCCATGAGTGTTGAATGACACCCGCATCAACTCATGCATGACTGTCGCCGTAGGCTGATTGTAACGGTTGTGAATCTTGCTGCCTGCGGGCTGTGCATCTGTGCATGTTCATTACCTGTTCTTTTCTGCACCATCACTGTCACTGGTGTTGCCCTCACCTCGCCGAACAGCTGTGACATAGCTATCACACAAATCGACAACTGCCGCAGCACCAACTGTCCCACAAGGATGCACAGAACTATGCACACCGCCCTACTCCACGCACGCACACCACCGGTACATTCATCACCTGTCATAGCATGCGCTTACACCAGACACCACCACTCACATGGGCGTTCCCCCACCCTTCACTCACGCTACCTGGCCCCATCGGCATGTACAAGCCGAAGCCAGCATCACAGCTGCATAGGAAAGGAGTGCCTGCGGCCCACAGCGTTTCAAACTGCGGCGGACCTGCATGTTGTCAATGTGGCCGGCACTTGCAGGGGCCCCTGGCGGCAGCGTATTCGATCACCTGCAGGCACTGAGAGGCATGGGGGAGGTGGTGGGGGAGGGGGAGGACCGCCCGCAACTGTCCGCCCTCAAGGTGTATGTGGGGGCTGATGTTGTGCAGCGGATGCAGGCCACGTACGTCACCCGCGGCAGCCGTGAGAGGCAGCAGCAGCAGCAGCAGCAGCAGCAGCAGGAGGGTGGCCCAGGGCCGTCAACTCCTCCAGGGGGGAGCATATCAGCTGTGGCTGCTGCGGCGGCTGGGGGCGTTTCAATGCCAGCAACGGCATTGGGTGGGGGCGCAGGTGCGGCAGTGGGTGCGTTTGGTGGAACGGGGCCGGGCCCTGGCCCAAGGGGCGGGGTACCAGGCATTTCGTTCACGTCAGGTGAGAGCCAGCAGGGCAGCATCAGCATGGCTCTGCTGCAGCTGATCCCTGATGCCGAGGTGGACATGACTGCCCGTGAGCGCCGGGAGCAACAGCTGCAGGAGATGCAGGAGATGCAGCAGAGGGCACAGCGGCAGATCGCTTTGGTAGAACTGGAGGGTCCCCGTATGCTGCACGCCGTGCAGGAGGTGCATCGCATGGGGGAGGCGATTGCACAGCAGGCACAGGAACAGGGGAAACCGGTGCCACCAGACGTACTGGAGCTCACGCAGGACGCGCTGGGGGCGCGTCAAGAGCTGCTGTTGATGCAGCAGGCTTTGCAGCCGCCTGGAGCACAGCCACAGTTGCCTCTGCAGCACGAGGACGTGCTGCAAGCACCTCCCGAGCTGCATCAAAACCCGCCACCAATGCCTGACCTGGACACCCCCGCAGAGCCCACACCACCAGCTGCTCCCCTGACACTGGCACAGCAGGCACAACAGATGCAGCAGCAGTGGCAGCAGCGGTGGCAGCATCTGGCGCCACATTCTCCACGAGCCCCTGCCGCCCCAGCAGCAGGCAGGCAACCCCAGGGGCAACCCCCAGCTGGTGGGGGTGCTACTGGCGCAGGGACATCTGCTGCTGCCATTGCCGCTGCACGCAGCACACCACGCCCAAATGCCACGCCTGCGCCCCGGAGGTGGCTGGTGGGTTTGTCTTGTGTCTTCACAGACACTAGCATACTAATGTATAACAGCGAGGCTGCACGGCAGTACAGTTATGTAAATATATAACTGTACTGCCGTGCAGCCTCGCTGTTTCCTGCCCTCCCCCCCAGTTTGACCCCCAGTCTGACCCCCACCCCACGCACCATTACTTGGCCACGCCGTGCACATCATATGCCACAACAGCTTCAGAGGAGCTCCCCCTACCCTACTGCCCTGCCTCAACACTCATGTGATCGGCGCTCCCTACTCAATCCCTGTTGCGGCGCCTGCAGCCCGAGTCTTGAATGCTAGTACAGAAACTGATATTTTACGGTTTATCATTGACTAGTGACGACTAATCCCTGCTATGTTCCCTGCAGCTGCGGCTGGCAGGGTCGGTCTCACATTCCAACATCCCCCACGGCTGCCTGTCTGCCCTCGTGGCCACCTGCGGCAAGCCAGACGGTGCGCCTGCCCTGCAGCTTGATGCGTCCTGCCTGTACTGGCTGTACTGCTGCACAGCGCAGATGTTTGGAAGCTGTGCACCAATGCAATTCAACGCGGGAGGGATGCGGTGGGGCCGACCTGGTGATTGTCTAGAGGCCTGTCGGCCTATCGGCCCCTTGCGCCATGCCGTCCGAAATGCAGGACCGACTGGGCCGCCCTTGTCACATGTGTACTGCCTGAAAGCACGTTCCGCCTGTACTGCATGTACTGCCACGCAGGCACGCTAGACGGGGTACCTGCGCTGCGGTGTGTCGCGCGGTACGGCCGCAAGCACCAGCACTTCCGGCTGCAGGCTGCCCCGGGCTTTGCCATCACCGCCCTGCACGGCCGGTACGCCTTTGAAGAAGGCATCCTACATCTGTATGGGCTATCTATATCTATATGGGCTATCTATGTCTATACTGATTTTTACGGGGAAAGCTGTCTGTATCAGCCTCTGTGTCGCTCTATACTCGTCTGGTAGGTACTTTTGTCGTTTTGAGATACTTTATGATACTCTACTGTACCTGTATCCATACCTCCCAGCGCTTGCATGCGTATGACCGCACTGCACAGGCAGTGCGCTCCTGGGCAGTGGGCAAGGAAGGTGAAGGAAGGAGGGGGTGGGAGAGGACAAGGAAGTGAAAAATGTATTGTGCTGTATGTGTTTTGTGTGAAAGTAAAAGAGAGGAAGTGAAACACATTGTTTTGGCCGCGTGTGAACTGTACCGCCGTACTGATGCACCACTGTACTGCTGCATGGGTGTGCTGCATGTACCAATGTACTGCCTGTACCGCCCATGCCGCACCGCAGCCAGGGCTTTTTCGTCGATGCGCTGGGTGCTGTGTTCAGCGCGGCAGTGCCCGAGGTGTGGACCCCTGGGGCCCACGCTGCCTACCCGCCCGAGTTCAGGGAGGCGGTGCGGGCGCTGCTGCTGGCTCGTGCACGTGGGGCGCTGGGGGACCTGCCCCTGGAGGTGGTGCTCAACGTGGTGCAGGTGAGCGGTGGGAGGAGGGGGCGGTGGGAGGCGGGGTTGGGGGGGGGCCCGGGGGGTGGGTGGTGCTTGGGGTCATGCGCGCCTGCATTCAAGGGCCTGGCTGCCAGTTTGGGGCGGTTGCCTTTTTTGCCCAACAAACCCTCGACTGCTTGCATAGGTTGCATCGCAGTACGATTGTGTCGTTGTCCCATGTCATTGGCAAGATTCTGACTCTGCAGTAAGGGCATGTTGGGCTAGTGCTTTCAGCACAACCAGACTGTGAAGGGGCATGTGGTGGGCATTCAGCGCCGATGCTTTGCTTGTGGACAACACAGGTGGTTTTGTTTGCGGGCCGTTTAAGGTGTCAGCCACAATTGCCCGTGGCCTAGTTGTGTGCCTCATGCGTGCCCACTTGCAGGCGCTGAACCGGTCGTGCTACCACGATTTTGAGGCGGTGGGCGATGCAGGCTTCTGGGGTGGTGGCCAAGGCTTTGTCGCAGACCTGTTCCAGACGGAAGCCAACTACGCGCTGCCGCGCTGATACATTGATCAGCTGCTAGGAGGCTGCGCCATTGCTGGCACGTGGACCAGCAGTATTCCAGGCAGTACCAGGCTAACTCCAGGTCTGTCGCGCATGTTTGGCCAGTCTGACGAATGGCACGCCTGGGTCCTGGGCGCACCCAGGTGACCATGCCATCACCCAATCATAACCCGGCAGGACAGTGCTGGAAGTGGGTGCCCACAGGCTAATAAGGAGCAGCAGCCATGCATTGAGATGCAACTGGGGCCCCGTGGGTGTGGCTCTCAAGGCTCCTTAGGTAGGGCATAGCCTGATGGCCGGTCACCAGTGGTTGCAGGCTGCAGTGCTGCAGTGGGACCATGCAGTCGTGCGCAGTACATCATGCTCAGGGCTGCGCCGTGAGACGCCACGTAGCATGTGTGCACATGATGTGCACAATTCATTTACTGTGCATAATAGTCCTGATTATAGTCCCTTGCTGGTTTGTTTCCACTTTTGTCGTCCTTTCTGTGTCCTTTGTAGGTATCCTTCGTACCTCAGTCCTTTGTACCTCAGTTCTTCATGAATCAACATCATGATAGTTTGAGGCTACAGTATGAAAGGGGCCAGGCCACCAGCTCCTGTGTAACATCCTGGAATGTCCATGCAGTCGTACGTTCCTGTATCATGCAATGGGCGCACAGTGCGTGCCGTAGCATGTGCTGAGCATAGCATGCCGTGAAGCTGAACGAACACAGCAATGGATGCATTTTCACCGGCTGGGTTCGGCCCACAGGACCACTCCGTCACGTGTGCCTTACAGCTGGGCAGCGGATCAAGCTGGGCCCTGAGCCTGTTGGGCCTGCTGGGACATCAGCATCTGAATCGCGGGCAGGGCAGATGCCAGGTCAGCATCTGCCGCCACCTCGCCCCAGCTTGTACCTCCAGCGGCCACCAGAGCAGCCAACAGCGCAGCCGCGTCCCCCTCTCGCCCAGGCATTTGTGCCAGCACGCACGCGTAGTTGTACCTGCAGTTCAAAGGCAGGATAAGGCGATAGCCCACGCCCCTTGCTGCACCTCCACTTGACCACACTTTATAATAACTGCGTGAACAGATGTGGAAGTTATGCCTTACACGGTGCCTCACGCACAGTCAGGTCACGGCCTGCGACAACACCTGTACCCCACACACCTGACGTCACACCGGTCACTGAAGCCGCCCAGCTTCTCCGGTACCGCCAGCGCGGCCTGGTAGTGCTGTACCGCCGCCGCGGCATGGGACGCAGACGCAGCGGCATCGCCTGCTTGGGCCGCCCATCGTGCTAGTGTTGTGTGGGCCTCCGAAGCACCCACCTGTGCCCACACAGCGGCGAACACGCACAAGGCAGGCACATACCAGCTCGTACAATACTTTAGACGCAAAGGCACCAAAAAGCAAGTGGAGTTGGGTTCAGTGGTCCAACAATCACTTGAGCAGGGCAGGCCAATGGCAACACCGCAGATCTGGGGTAGGGCAATGACGTGAGCTATGATCTGGGGTAGGGCAATGACGTGAGCAGGCACATGCTAAGGTGGAGCACATAGCCATGATAGGCCACTGCAGCAGTACCGGCAAGGCCAAGCATGCCAAGCATCCCAAGCAACCAGCCGCCATATGGACCGGGGGCAGCTGGAGGGACAACGACAGGTCCAATTGATATGTGCCGTGCCTCATATGCTCACCAGCTGAACACACACAGAGCAGCACTCCTCACCCATCGGCATGGCCAGCGGCATGCAGCCGGCTGCTATCATGCATCATCATGACGTGCAACATGCTGCCATGCATCATGCTGCCATGCAACATGCGGCCATGCAACATGCTGGCATGCGGCATGCAGGCGTCATGCATCCATGCCCTCGTCGCGCGTCGCTCACCAGCGCCTGCGGGTGTGACCGGTCGACGTGGAGCGCCGCCCCGTAGCCCTCTGCGAGTGCACGCTGCATAAGCGCCACCGCCTCCCCCATACCGCCGCCTATGCCCGCCCCAGACGTCCCTGCCCCAGCACCCATTACCCCTCCCGCTGCCACCCCTGCTGCACCCATACTAATACCTGTACCTGCTGCCAAGCGTGTGCTAGCATCACCACCACCATCTGAGCCGGCCCCACTGCCAGTCCCAGTTCTGCCAGCCCCGGTGACAGTTCCAGGACCTCCCCCCAGGCCCACCCCGGCTGCAGCAGCTGCCGCAGAACACTCAGCCGCCGCGGCCAGCGCGTCCCCCAGCGCGACCAGGGGCTCTGCGTCCCCACGCGCAAAGCCGGCCGCCGCGGTAAGGCGGGAGATGGCCTGTGACAGCAACGCCGCGCGCGCCGGGAAGCTGGCGACGTGCTCTGAGGCCGTGGTCGCGCCCACGCCCCAGTTGCACAGCAGGCCTGGCAAGTCATCGCCTGCGCCGCGGGAAGGTGGTTTGGTTTTTTATCCAAGAGTGGGTGGGGTGGGGGTCCAGGTGCCTGTTGGATCGGTGTGGCCTTGCTTCTCTGGACGGTCCCATGCACCATCGTCAGCACCTGCCCGGCTCATACCCACAAGCACCCAGGCCACAGCTCCCTGGTGCACAGCTAGTGCACAGCTACACATTCAGGGCCCTGACCCACCGTCCTCTGCATCTGTCAGGCTGCACGCCTTTTCGTATGCAGCCAGGGCTGCTGTACATGTGCCCTCGCCGTCGGCGCGCCGGCCCGCATCCCACAGCGCCTGCGTTGTGTGCTCCACATGCACAGGTGCATGGCAGGTGTTGGTGCAGCCCCTCTCAGACACACCATGCTGTGGATGCCGGAATGGGATGCACCTTGTGACGGTGCGCAGCTTACGCAGCTCACCCCCTCCCCCCATACACATAGTCAGGATCGGACAGCACTGGATTGCACAACACCAGATTGCAAGTGCGATGCTGGCTTGGATCGTGCGAAAGGCGCACATGGCTGCCCCAGTCCACCATGCTACAATTGAATGGAACAGCCATGCACAGCTCTTGAAAGACCCCGCTGCCGACCCCACGTACTGCAGGACCCTCACGCATCTCACCTGCGCGTACTGCATGAGGCAGTCCCCCATGTTTGACCAGGTCAATGCGTCCTCCTCCTGTGCTACTGCCTGCTCGTACAGCCGTACCGCGCGCTGAAACAGCTCCAGCTGTTGTGCCCGCCATGGTGCCAGCGGAATGTCCTGCTGCGGTACAGCTGTACTGCTGCTACTGCCAGCTGAGGCCAGAGGTGGCAGTAGCTCTGCCCAGGAGCACAGGGCGTTGGCGCAGTTCACTGAGGCCTCAGGCCCCATCCCCGTGCTGCCTGGCTCAGCAGCTAGCTGCAGTCCACACAGGGCAGTGTAAGGATTGCAAGAGGCACTCCGGAGATGTTCAGGACATATGGTCACCTACCATATATCCTAACAGGCAGACACAAAGCAACACACAGGTGCCAGCAGCAGGGTGGATACGGGGCCAAGCACGGGGGCGCACCGCGCCGCACACATATGTTACCATCTGGGATGTGCTCGCATTCAGGCGGCGTGACTACCCGATACCATGAACACGCAACACAAGGCCAGGCTGAAGACACGGCAGCTACGAGACGAAGGTACCCCAGCCGGCCTCGACCCACCGGCTACATAAACCAGCCACAAATCAATAGAATGCAGCTAAGAGGAAACCGCAACAGATACTCAAAGTGACATGTACCTGGCTGTACGCGTCAACCGCCTGCGCGTACAGCTGTACCGCACGTGCGCGCGCTCCCTCCTCCACGCCGCGCCCCTGTTCCGTGTCAGGCAGCGCGGCGGCCAGCTGCGGCGCACGTGAATTGTGCAGGAGCCCAATCAACACACCAGCATGCGGTACGTGCAATAGCAATAACCTACATAGCATGTGATGAATATGGTATCGATCATCAGTGATAATCTGCTACTACCCGGCTAATACAACACAAAGGTGTACTGTGCATCTTCCATGCACCCCGGCCCCCTCCATCATCCCCGCCCTGAATTGAACCATGAAGGAACAAGCCGATTCTAACAACAGGAAGGCCGCCTGCTGCTGAAAGCACCCCCCGCCTCCCCTCCCCGGGCTTCCTCAACCCACCTCAACCACCGCGTCCGCGCACTGCGCCAGGCACTCCCCCAGGCCCATCAATGCGTCTGCGCGCACATCCGGCTGCCCGCCTGCAGCCGCCAGTGTCGCCGCCTCCTGGAACTTGGCCTGCATGGCAATTCATTGAATTGTGTGTGATGTGGACATGTGATCGGTGCATGGTTCCGCTTATTCATGACTGAAACGCGGTGTGTATTGTGGGCATAAATGCGGGGAGGATTCATGTGATGTGGAACAGGTGTAGTGTGCCAAACATTCTGCAGCTTTTCCACTGGAAAAAGCCATGGGAAAAAGCTGCAAAGGTTCTGTACTGCGCCCAAGCTGGTGACGACATGCCAGGTTCCACGCGGCATCAGAATTGGTGCTGTGCGCCGCACTCTGCACGCACCGCTGCCTGCTCAAAGCACGCCAGTGCATCTCGCCCTGCGCGGCGCTCGCCCCGTGTCTGGAGCGTGCCCCCCTCTGCACAGCGGTACATCCGCGGTACATCATACGCAGTGCAGTACCGGCAGTGCATCGCGGTACATCATGTGCAGTTCATTGCAGCGCAGTGCAGTGCAGCGGGTGCAGCAGAGGTCAGGGCATGTGCGGGCACGCGTGCAGGCACGTGCATGGCTGTGCATGCAGCATGTCGTGGGGGTGTGCCGGCTGGGCACTGGCTTGAACATGCAGCACACCCCCGTGCACCCGCCGTGGGCGACTGATGCATTAATGCATGCAATCACAGCTAGTGATTGTTGGACGTGAGGCTGTGAACAGCATCTTGGTTACCTAGGGATACATGGATGCAGCATGCGTGCATGGTTGTGCACGCAAGCTGCCGGGCTGTGCAGGCAGCTGAAGAGCACCACATGCTGCGTGCTCTCCACGCATGCATGCTCCTCACCATCCAGTGCTGCAGCAGCAGGGTTGCGGCTGGATGCAGCCTGACCCTTCTGATGCCTCCCCATCCTGTGCCTGCAGCAAATAAGCCAGGGACTACTGCTACAGTAATGTGTCAGGCATGGACTGGCTGAAGATCAGAGTGAGGGTAGAAGATTTCTTGAAATGCAAGCGAACCGCAAGGCGGCACTCCGCCACGAATCAGACCTCACACGCCCCCTCACACGAAACCGCCGAGAGAAAAACGGTGCTCTGTTCGGCCTTGAGAGGCAGGAGGGCCTATAGGCCATTGCCCCACAGAAAGCCAGCGCCACGATCCAAGACAGTACATTAAAATCCGAACTGTGTATTGTGCGAATGGATCACTAGGCCAGGAAATCGCTTGCAGCTGCGGCACACGCGTACCTTGCTGTAGCAGAGTCTTGATCACGTCCAGACCTAATGGAAGGGGACGGCCATCAGCAGGAGGCTGGGGAACAGCCGGTCTTTTACCCACCTCCTTTTGAATATCAGCAGCAGGATGGATCGGGATCACGCCCAGAAGACCCAGTTGGGGGGGACGGCCATCAGCAGGAGGCTGGGGACCAGGCAGTGTTTTACCCACCTCCTTCTGATTATCAGCAGCAGGATGGATTGGCGCAGAACGGCGGGGAGTACAACCCAGCTCCAGGCCCTCCCACAGAAGAGCAGCTCCCACCTGCTTCGCAGGCACTGCCACTGCCTCCTCCCCCTGCTCCACAGCGGCGTCATAGGTGGGGCCCACCCATGGACGAGGGGAAGCAGGACGGAGGAGGCCAAGGTGGTGAGGGCGAGCGGGGCAGGCGCAAGAAGCGTACCCGTTGGGAGGAGCCGGAACAGCCATCCCTTGCGATCGTTGTTGCTGCTCCGCCAGGCAGCGCGATCGGTGCCTTTTCTTTCCCCAAGCAGGTCACGCTGAGCGGTGGCATCACGGTGGGTGTGCGCGGACGCAGGCTGCAGAACGCGCTCGGGCTTGAGCGTGATCTGGCATGTGCACTGTGCAATGCATGCGGTTGGCATGGGATGGCATGCATGTGCTGTGCCCTTGGCGCCATGCCCCCCACCACGGTGTGTTGCAGCCCTGTCGCGACCTGGCCTGCGCCAGGCCTGCATGCATATATGCATGGGTGCTTGGTTCACTGCCAGGGCCCACTCTTGACATGGGGCTGGCCAGACTTGACGGGCACCTGCCAGCATGCATGCATGTTGGTTCGTCCTACAAGCCGTGCCTTGAGATACATGGGGGCGTGGACAGTGCTCTGCATGTCCACGCCCCCATGTATCTCTGCATAACATGCTTGCACGAGCCTCTGCAGGCCACTCCTGCATCCACAACAGCCAGTTGACAGGTGCTGCGTGCTGCGGAGACATTTACATGCAGCGGTGTGCATTCCATTGCCACTGTAGGTGGTGCTGCCTGGCACCCTCACGGGTGAGAGCCTGCCATCAGACCCACGGCTACGCTCTCTGCACGAGCGCCTGCGTGAGCTGGACCGCAGGTATGGGCGCGCACGACAGCTTTCAGCTTTTGACAGCTGCTGCAGCCGGCAGCGCCTGTAGATTATGTCAAACAGAATGGAACAGCGCCGCCAGCTTAGGTACCACCTCTTCCGGGTGTCAGTGCTGGCAGTCACCTCAAGTTGGAGCTTGCTTCCGTGCTTGTGGGGTGCCGGGAGCCGGGCGCTGGGGGCAAGCAGGCTGGGACGGGCGCTAAGAGCTGGGGCCTGGGGTCATAGGTGGGGCTTGGCTTTTGCAACGATGCTGCATGGATGCCGGCTGTGAGGCAGCAGGAGCATGCACGTGTGTGCATGTACATACCGATATGTACCAAACCATCGAGCATCAACGTATGGGTGGGTGGAGGCCAGCGAAGCCCATCCAACATGATGCATGGGTCGGTAACCCCGGTCTCTGCCCCTTTCTGCAGGCTGGAGGCCAACGACCTGGGTATCCCTCCAGAGGGCCAGCGCTCACCCTCCCCAGAGCCCATCTACGACCGCAACGGTGTGCGGCTTAACACGCGGGAGATCCGCGCCAAGGAGAAGCTACTGGACCACCGCCACCGTGGGTCATGGGACGGGGCTGTCGGGGTGGTACTGGGCTGTCCAGATGTTGGAGTGTTTGATTATTCGGTTGTGGAACTGAGGGTGAGATGCGGTGGTGGTGGCCTGTGTGGGGCGGGACGGCCCCTTTGAGGGTAGGGTTTGATGGGGGGGCCCTGCGTTGCGGGGTTCAAGGGAGGTGATGGGGTTGGGGATCACAGTCAGTGGATAGCTTGCTCACATGTACCACTGTACCGGCTGTCCCGCTGTACCGCTCACACAGGCGTGATCGAGGACCTGATCAAGGAGGACCCCAACTACAAGCCGCCCACTGACTACCGGCCGCGCAAGTTCCAGGTCAAGGTGAGAGAGGAGGAGTGAGGGAGTGAGGGCGGAGATTACGTGTCGGGGGGGTGAAGTCGAGGGGGGTGAGGGGCAGGGACCGAGTGAGATGAGTGGTGGCGACTGCAGCAAGCATGTCAGTGCAGCTGTGTGATGGGTCGCGGCCCGCCCCTCTCCAGCCTCGTCATCTCAGCCTTCATCTTCTGCGTCACCGCGATGAAGAAGAGATCATGTGGCTTGAGCGGGGCGGCAGCTGAGTGAGCCGAGCGGCGGTTGTTGCATGTAGCAATGTGGCAGTGCTCCCCCACCCAGGGGCCCCCTTTTTTACCCCCTCACCCACACATACCTCCACCCCCTACCCCACCCCACCCCCACTCCGCAGGTGCGCATCCCCCAGGACGAGTTTCCCACCTACAACTTCATCGGGCTGCTCATTGGGCCGCGCGGCAACACGCAGAAGCGCATGCAGGTGAGCGCAGCAGCTGGCGAGGGCGCTGCAGGGCGGCGGGGTGGTGGGGCGGTGGGCTGCGGCTGGATTTGCAGGGTGCAGGGTGTGTAATAGTGGGCTGTGGTTGATCAGCGTGGTGGAATGGTGTGTGTGGGGGCCGGGAGGGAGTGGTGGTGCGCATGGGTGCACCAGAGCGGGAGATTGTGCCCGGGGGTGCGGGTGGGGCTGGGCTCAGCATGGCAGGCCGTAACTTGCGCTGCATTGCTGTGCACAACCTGTACCGCCCGTACCGCAGACCGAGACCAACACCAAGATTGCGATCCGTGGCCGCGGGTCCGTCAAGGAGGGGGCCAACAAGGTGTGTGCGTGTGTGCGCGTGCCTGGGGGTGGGGTATGTGGGGCGGGTGGAAGGGGGCCCGTCGGGCGCATGTGGCGTCCATGTGGCGTCCATGTGGCGCCCATGTGGCGTCCATCCCAGGTCGGCAGCGCTGCTGCCAGCCCACCCATTCCTGAGGCGGCCACCATGTCTTTGTACCTCTGAACGGCCTGCACCCCTGCTGGCGCAGCATTGCATGTTGCTGCGATGGGCTGCCGCACTACCAAATCACGCTGATGCACTGCCTGATGTTGTCAACTGCCTCATCTCACAACATTGTACTGCTGTGTCACTGTACTTCAGGACCCGAAGTACGACTATGGTGAGGACGAGGAGCTGCATGTGCTGATCACGGGGACGACGCAGCAGGACGTGAGTGAGGACTGAATGAGGGGTGGGGCGCTGGTTGTTCATTCCGCCTCAGAGTGAGGTGGGGTTGGATTGGGTTGGTGCGTATGTGTGTGTGGTGGGAGGGCGTGAGTGTGCCTGGCCTCTGCTTGAGCCCTGCAGCGCTCGGCTCACACAAACAAGTGCAGGCCGGCTGCGCACACCTGACACCGACAACTGAGTGCACTTGCTTCATACGAGCTAACTAGCAGCTAACTCGAGATATCCGCTCATGGCCAGCGGTTCCAGCACACGTCACATCATGGATGTGTCCGTGCATGTGCAGGTGGACCGCGCGCGCATGATGGTGGAGACGTTGCTACGCCCGGAGGATGACAACGCGCTGTCGGAGCACAAGCGGCTGCAGCTGCGCGAGCTCGCCGCGCTGAACGGCACGCTCAAGGACGAGCAGATGGTGCGCGCCACCTGGGCTGCTTTGCATTTGGCCAAGGGCCTTGTGCACTGGCTTTGTTAGTGACGATGTCAGCCAAGAGCATGTGGTTAAGTGTTGTGGCACCTGGCGTTGGCCCAGAAGCATGTTTGAGATTGCTGCAGCACACTCGAGATTGCGCAGCTGGTGGGTTGTAGGGGCTCCAGAGCTGTTGATACACTCAAGTCGACACCCTGAACCCAGCCCTGAACCTAACTCCTGACACCCCTGCTCCACATGATGAAAACCGCAGGCGCTGGTGCTGAGTCAGACCCAGGGCGCTGGCGCGTCAGACATCTACACCCTGCCATCAGACATCAAGGCCAAGGTGGAGGAGCAGTACCAGCGGGACGTGGTGCGCGTACACGGCGCAGGCGCAGTGTCGGCGGACGACGACTACAAGTGGGTGCCTGCACACGCCTGTGTTCACGCTGCTTCCTTTTATTTTAGTACAACTTGAAACGTAAATGAAAGTTTACTTCAACCACCGGGTGCTTTGTTTGATAATCAGATAGGTAACAAAGGCAGGGTCTCAGCAGACACGACGACTACAAGTTGATGGTGTTCATGCCAGCCCTTGCCTCTTCTTGCCCTGCCCTGCCCTGCCTTTAGTTTTCCGCTCGATTCCTGAACACGCCGCCCCCCCCCCCCCCCCCCCCCCCCCCC
>BDCZ01000130.1:88457-102079 GCA_001662365.1 Chlamydomonas applanata
AGCTGCTGGGGGCGCGCAAGGGGCTTGGGCTGCGCTCGGGCCGTGACCTGCCTGACGACTGCAAGGTGTGTGATGGCTGTGATGTCTTTGGCTGCATGGCTTTGAGTTGCTGGGTGTGGTTGCGTGTGATCATTGTGTGCCCATCGTCGCACATGCATGCCCGCCACACGCCAGAAAGGAATCATCAGATGTGAGTGTGTGTGGTACTGCGGGCCAGGGGCAGGGTGTTTGCTCCTTGCCCCCTGCCCCTAAAGTGAGCCTTGTATTGCCTCAATATGACCCGCACATGGGGAATTGAAGTGCGTGGCTGTATCGCTGTACTGTACTGCCGTACCTTGCAGCTGTACGTGGGCTCACTCCCCCCTCACTTCACCGACAAGCAGCTGGCGGACCTATTTGCCCCCCACGGCAATGTCAACTTTTCCACGGTCATCTTGGACCAGGCGACGGTGAGCAAAGATGCCTGGTCTTGACTGACATGCAACTGGGGTGTGGGAGTCTGACTGATGGTTGATGGGGGTGCGACTGGTGTCTCAACGGTGGCTGGCTGAGGGATGCACAACGGTTGGCCACGACTACATAATGTGCGTGTTATCACTGTTTTACCCCTCTTCAACCAACCCTCCTTCCCAACGGAGCACCAAACACGGAACCTGTCCCTTCCTTCCCCTCCTGCCCCTCAGGGCCAGAGCCGCGGCTTTGGGTTCGTCCACTTTGACGACCCCGACACCACACGTGCTGCCTGCGCCGCGATGCACAACTACATGGTGGATGGTCGGCCACTGGTGGTGCGCGTGCGCTCTGAGCCGATGACCAACCGGGGGCCCCCACGGGACGGGGGCTTCAGCGGGGATCGCGGTGGCGGCGGCGGTGGCGGCGGCGGCGGCGGTGGGCCCCCCTTCCATGTGAGTCGCTCATCCAGTCATCCTGGACTTCCTGTGCCTTTGTGGTTCCGGTCGTGCCCTTTGCCGCTTTGGATGTGTGTCCCTTGGCTGCAGTGATGGGTTTGTGGGTTGCAAGGTCAAGTTACAGTGCGAGGGTGGCGCATGCGGCTGCCTGGGTCGGCGGGCGGGGTGTGGCTGGCTACGTTGCACGTGTCTTGGTGGTATGTCTCGGGTGGACAAGCACTGGGCTTGTGGCATGCCACCAAGCCATGTGCATTGAGGCCAAACGAGGCTTATGGCATGGCCCCTAAGAAGCGCACTGGACTGCACGCTTGCTGCCCACCTGGGTCCGCAATCAATGAAAATTTTGTCCACCACCCCACCTGTGCCCGCCCTGCAGGATAACACGCACACGCTGTACGTGACAGCGCTGAACCCCATTGTGAACGAGGGCATGCTGCGGCAGGTGTTCGAGGCGTACGGCCGCGTGCAGGTGCTGGGGCTGCGCTTGTGTGATTGTCGCTGTGTTTGGTTGCCTGCCTGGTGTATGGAGCTCTGCTCTTGACTTGGGAGGGGCGTGTGCAGATGTGGGGCTCATGGGGCGTAGCTCTTGCTTCAAGCCTTGGTGCCAACCAACAAAGGTGCCAAAGCAGGGTACCCTCCCTTTGAATATTTAGAACGGATTCAAAGGACTGCCCTGGCTACCCTCCCCTTTGTTTGAACAATGCAACCGAAACGGCCCAACCCACCCACCCAGCTTTCTACCCAACTATGACCAACCGCCGCACCTCCCTTCACAACCATCCGCCCAACCACTCCAACCGACAACTGACATATTGCTTTACCAACCAACTGCCTGCTGCTACAGGATGTGCGGCTCATCACGGACCGCGCCACGGGTCAGTCCAAGGGCTACGCGTTTGTGACCATGAGCAGCCAGGAGGAACTGGCGGCAGCACTGCACGGGGCCAACGGGTGCGTTGTACTGGAGGCTGCTGCAATGGATGATGATGCTGTACTGGATGATGATGCTGCTACTGCTGTCGTGCATGCTGCTGCTGCTGCTGCTGCTGCTGCTGCTGCTGCTGCCGTGTACTGGATGCTGCTGCTGTGGTTCTGGGTCATGATGTGGGATTTGGAACATGGCACACTAGTATGCTGTTGCAGAGCGCACAATAGTATGCTGTTGGACGGTGGATTGATGCGTGTTGAGGGTGGCGGAACACCCATGTGGACAAACCGTCATCGTGCTTGCGCTTGTGCCCATCCAACCTGCGCGTGCCCATCCAACCCATGTACACGCAGCTACAAGCTGGACGGGCGCGCGATGGTTGTGCGGAAAGCTGGGGAGAAGTCGACAGGGCCACCCCCCCGCGGTGGGCCTGGCAGTGGAGACGGTGGGCCACCCGGCCTCCACCACCACCATGGGGAGGTGCAGGGGCGCATCATGGGGGCACATGGGCCCATCCATGGGGGACCTCCCCCGCCCTCACACCATGGGGGGCCACCGCCACCGCACCATGGAGGTCCACCCCCTCCGCATCACGGAGGCCCACCCCCACCCCACGGCGGGTACCCACCGCCGCACGGAGGGCACTACGGGGCGCCGCCGCCGTACGGCGCGCCCCCGCCCGCCCCGTACGGCGGGTACGGCGGCTACGGGGCACCACCGCCAGCGTACGGGGCGGCGGGCTACGGTGGTTATGGCGGTTACGGAGCGCCAGCTGCGTACGGCGGCTACGGCGCTGGTTATGGGGGGTACCCAGGGGGCTATGGGGGCTATGGGGATCCCCACACTGCAGCGGCGTATGGCGCGGCACCGGGGCATGCGGGCGGTGCGCAGCCGCCGCTGCCCCCATCTGGTGAGCATGGCGGGGCGCAGGCCAGCGCGGCTGCGCCACCGCCACCATATGGGGCGCCTCCCCCCCTGCCCTCAGACCCTGCGCCCCCACCCCCGCCCCCCAGCCAGCCAGCCCAGTCAGACTACGACAAATTCATGAGCGAGATGCAGCGCACCTTTTAGGAATGAGATACAGCGCACTTTAGTGGTGTGAGATGTTGCGTTCCAGTGCTCCGGCGGTCCAGGTGCCCACGCCCGCGTTGTCCTTCTTGTTTGGCCCATGCAGCTAGCTGGTGCTTGGCCTGGCAGGGAAGACGAGGGGGGGTGCAGGTTGGGGTGTGGGTGTGCAGGCAGCAGTGGTGCATGGGGGCTGAGGGCAGCATTGAGGGAGAGTGGGGGTGGATTTCACTGCAAGCGTGCATTGCAGGTGGCATCGGAGAATGCTCACTGGCCAACCCACATTGCATGCGTCCATGTACCCCGGGCAAGTTCCTGGGCTGGCAATGGATGGTTGTGCAAGCATGCAGACAGATACGTCCCTGACCTTCTTCTGCAGCTGACCATGCAGAGCCACCTCTCGCACGTGACGCAGTGCGTGACCTCCATGGCCACTTCGTTTTGGAAGTTGTGGCTAGGGCAGAACTGGCGCAAGCTTCATTTCAGCTCCGATGATGCGCTTGATTAGCGTTTAGCTCCGAGGGAAATGGCGGGGTATAAGAACTCGACGAACAGAGTCACGGCAAGAACATCAGCATCGTTATCCCGGATGCTTACCATCGTGGCGATGGTGCTCATGCTTACAGCTGGCGAGTCGCATTTAAAGCCAGCTGCAGCATGATGAGTTTAGAAACGGCCTTGCATTGCGACACTCACGCAGCCAGCCAGCGTCAAGGATATACATCCTTTTATATCGTGGGCGCGTTGGAGCGGTGGCTTTTCTTTGCACTTCCTTGCCTTTGATAAACACAACACCAAGTTGATTACTGAAGCTGCATATATGATAGCCCCATGGGTTCTAGTATGGATTGCCCCGCCCCTGTCTTTGCTCGCCCACCTTTGGCAGGTCAATCGGAAACTGCGAGCGCATCTAGGGCAAAGCAAGGACGTGCCGCTCGACGCAGGACGCAGGATGGTGAGATGCTGCAGCAACCAGACATGCCGCGCTGTGTCTGCGTCGCTGTAGCATGCACCTGGCGGGCATGTCTCATGGCAGCTTCCGAAAGCGCGCATGCACACCCTGCGCATGCATGTACGCAAGCCTGCTGCCAAGAGACTGCATGGCATTTGTTGATAATCCAGGCCCTGCAACAGGACACGACTCCACCGCCTTGCACCTGCATGCTGCCTCAATTGCAGCTGGAGTGAGCGTCCCAGAGCTGCGGCAACCTTTTGGAGCCAATGCCAGCCTGGTGTACATCAACTTTGTGCAAGAGGAGGACCCAGACCACTTCAGCTGGAGCAGTGACCTATGGTACAACGCATCATGGTGCCAGATCATGGAGCCCCATGTGCTGGCTGCCCTGGCACAGGTACATGCATACCATTAGCGGTACAACAGATGTACTGCAGTTGTACCGCACATGTACCTCTCCTGTACCGCACACTTAGTCTCACTGCACCTGTACTGCAGCAGCTGCGGCCTGCAAGTGGCATGCAGCACACAGGACACAGTCAAGTGGGGTGCACGCCATGCTTGGCGCGCATAGCACACAGCTTACAATAACCACCGTGTCGCATGGCACAGCTGTTGGGCTGCAAGGCACAGCTGTTGGGCTGGTGTTAAGGCCTAGGCTTTAGCGCTGCCCAGCACGCGCTCGGCCACGCACACTCACCAGCACGGCAGCAGTCACCTCACACTCAGACCCCCCGATGAGACCCCTGCTCGACACCTCCCCACCCCACCCCTGAAGCTTCATTCAAACGCCTGCCAGGGTCAAATCGTTGTTCAAACACCCAGCCCCTGACGCGTGCACACAGGTGCTGCCAGGGGCAGAGTTCTCTCCCGTCGCTTGCTCCCACTACAGTGCAGCTGACATCTTGGGAAACCCTGCCTTTCTGGACGAGCAAAGCTTCACCAACCCCAACTCCAGGTGAGACTGGAAGTTGGTCAAGGGTTCGAGGGCCTTGGTTAAAGGCTTTGGGCTACGCCTCGTCGATGGCAGCCAATCCCACCGCATCCTACCACAGATTCTCCATCATGCACGGCAGCTGCACATTCAAGTCTATTACAATTGTAGGTGCAGCCTTGCACCATCCACCTGCACACCCCACAATCCCTCATCTCCACTACCCTAGCATTGTAATAGACTTGCACTGGGACCCAACCAAACCCCCATTGATCCAGCTTACCCTTTACTGAACCCAACCAACTGCCAACTGATTCTCAACCGACGCCCATCCACCCCGCAGTTACTACGACCCGCTCAAGTGGTTCCACCACCCGATGAACCGCTTTGAGCGCCCATCCTTCAACATGCTATGGCAAATCGACAACGCGGCCAACATCACGTATGATGCCAAGTGGATGGCAACCATCTCTGACCGGGTGCGTACTGCACTGTATGTACTGCACCACCGTACTGCCACCTCCATCCTCCCTTGCTCTCCGTCCTCCAACACAAAACAAGACAAGTGAGGAGTGACCAACCATCACCCACCTGCACACAGGTGCTCAACGGCACCTTCAATTTGACCCTCCTGGAGGCGATACGCGTGGCATTCAACACAGATGGGGCCCCCTGGTGTGGATGGACTGCACAGCTCGGCCTCATCGCACCACACCACCTTGCCTATGAATTCAACTGCGCGCAGCAGTACGATGGTATGTTGTACTGCACGCTCGCTGTTCCGTACCGCCTGTCCTCATGCCCCACGTACATGCTGTACTGCACGCGTTTAGTACCGCCTGCACCATGTACTGCCTGCGCCTGCCCTCACGTGCCACCTGCATGTGTATTCGATACTCGCACTATGTGTAGCTGTGTGTGCCATGTGCTAGCGTGGGATCAGCTCTGTTGCATCCATGAGCTGCACGACACCGCACAAGTGGACGGCAAGGGTGTCGTGCCGACACATTTCTGCATCACAGCTCGTGGCCGGTGTACTGATGATGCTGTACTGCTGTACTGCTGTGATGTACCGCGCAGGTGATGACGCCTGGTTCTATCCAAACGCGTACTACTATGCATGGGAGGGGATCTGGTGAGAGCTGGGGGCACAGCATGAGTGCTTCCTAAAGGGGGGGCCATGCCTGCCTGTCCCAGGAGCTTGCCAACCTGAAGGAAGCACTTAACAATACACAAGATTGGACAGCACCTGTGCAGTCCATGGAGCTCTGTACCCAGGAGAGGGACCTAAGCAGGGTGCATAGCAGCTGCAGGCCAAAGCACGCACCATAGCGTGCAAGCCCGATAGCATTGTACTGCATGTATTGCATGCTATGTACACAGTCTACACACTGTGTGACCACATCAACTGTACACGGTACCAAAGGTGCATATGTACTGCATGTGCATGCATGTACTGCTGCAGGTACACGAGCTGGAATGAGAGCTGTGATGCGTTCTCAGCGCAGTACACCTCTGGATCCTGTGTGGCTCCGCAGTACGCGTCCCTCGTCGGTTACCCGTCTGACACAACCACCTGTGGCACGGCGGTACAGGCGGTACAGGCCGCGGTGACGCTGGTGGGTGACAAGGCAATACACGCATGTGTACAATGCCCCGTCGTGTTACAAGGCGGTACACGCGTACATTGCGCTGTCGGTGTGCTCGTCCTCCTCCCTCTCTCATACCTGTGCTGTATGAGGTCCTGAGCTCTGTACTGCCCCAACGCGTGCGTTGTACTGCCCCAGGCATACGGGGAGGATGTAGCTCTGAATGGCTACAGTTGCTTCACCCAGGGCATCGCACCCGACTGGGATATGGCACTCACACCGTACACGTGAGTGAGGGGCCGTGGGACAACATCGAGGGAAACAGAGTGACAGTCAAGCGTGCGTGACACGCAAGTGTGTGGCAGCAGCTCCTGTCTGCCAGTCTGGCTGTCGGCGATCTATACTGATGCCTGCTGCATGTGGTGCACACCTGCTTGTTTCTTTGCGTGCGTGTGCATGCAGCTTCGTGCGCTTTGTTCTGCCCTCGTCTTTCAATGGGAGCTTCTTCAGGTGGGGCGGTGCAGTGGCATTACAGCCGCTGCTACAGCTGTCGTAGTGCTGCATTGTACCTGTTCCGACACATGTCATTTGAAAGCCTAAGCAGGTCACAGCATGAGGCCGTGACCAGACAGCCTGCTACCCACTCCATAGGGCCATGATGATTGTACTGCTCAAGTCTACACCGTAAAGCTGATGTACTGCTGTACCGCATGAGCAGGAGCATCTGGCCAGATCTGCCTGCCACATGGGACACGTACTACCTCTCACCCCGCCCTGTGAGTAGTGTGACCTGTACGAACTGGAAGCTGAGCTTTGTGACGGTTGCAGCGGTCCCTGCCCCTGTCTTCTCTTGCCTCACACACTCTCTCTCCTCCTCTCTCTCTGCCTCTGCCATTTTCGCTCTCACTCAGTACACTCCTGTTCAAGTCAATGGCTCTGTGCTGGTGGAGGCCCTGGGTATAGCCCTGAGCACTGGCCACGTCACCTGTGCCGCACTGGTCACACTCCGTACACGGGTGAGTCACCGCCAGCGGCAGTCAAACTCAGTCAAGTTTGGTGCCCACGACCGGTCCCGCTTCTGGCCTGGATCAACTGATCCTATCATGATGTGGATGGTCTCATGACAGCTGCATGTTGCACTGGGGTTTGGGGCAGACCTTGCCAGCTGCGCTATAAGCTCTTATATCTTATATGCTCACCAGCTTCCCATGCATATCACTGGGTCTGGGATGTGGCCCGTGACGTGACAAGGCATATCGAGCTGCTCGTGGCCGTCACGTTGTTATGTGTCATGCAGTACGCGATCCAGGAGCTGTACGAGCACGTGTTTTGGACGAGCTTGGCGCTGACGTGTGAGGGTGGGTGATAAGAGATGAGAGATGAGAGATGGAAGATTGGCAATGGGAGATGGACGTAGGTCTGGATGCGCCCATGCTGGTACCCGCTACCCGCAATCCCCTCCCCCAAATGTCCTTTTGGATCCCACCTGTCCACACCTGTCCACATGCATGCACTAGTCCTGCCATAATAATAATAATAACACGGCGTGTCACAAATGTGTCTGCATGCCAGAGCCTGACAGTCGTTATCTAAACACCACCACCAGAGGACCAAGCCAGCCTGAAATACCGGGAGCCGCCCCACTACAGCACCTAGCACCCTGTTGGAAGCGATGCACTAGTCCTGCCATGCTGATTTGGAAAGCCAGGGATTTGACCCCAAGAACCTCACCCCTGCTGCCGCCCCCTGCAGCAACCCAGTTCGAGTACCCACCCGTCCCTCGCTACACAGCGAATCTGCCTGCGCTCTGCAACTGCACAGTCGGGTCGCCCCCACCACCCTCCCCCATGCCCCCACTGCTCCCACCATCCCGGCCCCCGCGGTCTCCTTCACCGCCCCGACCTCCCCCAACCATAGCTGTCATCAACTTCCTCCTGGACCTTCCGTATGCCCCCTCCACGGTGCCTTACTTTGCGGACGCAAGGATGCAGCTGGGCGTGATGCAAGCCCTGGCCACGGCGCTGGGCCTGGTGAGCAGCATGCTTGCATGTGTGCTTTCATGCTTGCATGGCACCCACGCCACACAAGGCCACCCTCATGCTGGGTACACTTGAATGCGTCAACAGACACAGCACATGCAGGCAGATACATGCCAGGAACTGTACTGCCTGCCGCTGGGGGACCCCTCACATGGCATGTGGCAGTACATAACTGCATGCGGTACGGCCCGTTGGTCTGCCCTGCAGGTCCTGAACAAGAACGTGAGCGATGTGTTCTCACGGTGCGCCTGTGGCCGGCTGTATTGCTGTACCAGTACTTTCATCTGGCTGTACTGCTGCCAGGGTCCCCGTCTGGCATGGCAGGCCACTCAAGGCTAGAGGGATCCCGGATTGCTGGTCTGTGTGTTTTACTCAACTTAACCAGTCCGTACCCTTTTCATCAACCAATACAACTAAGTTATCGCCCTTCATGAAAGGCACCAGTAGTTGCAACGAACTCTTCCCCCCTCCCTCCCTCCCATCACCCACGGAGCCCCCCCGTCTTCCTTTCCTTCCTTGCCGATCAGGTTGGAGACTGACGGCATCACATACCAGGGGCTGCGCGATGGCCTGCCCTACGTGCGAGTTGCAGTTCGCACGACTTTGGCCTATGGAGATGCCAAGCTCCTGGAAGCACTGGTGTGTGCCTGATGCCTTGATGTCTCTGGCCCCTTTACCGCGGATCCTCCAACGGCCAATCGGCCGCGTTTGAAAGTGTCAGTTGGGCCAGCACCTGCACCTGTACCGCCTGTACTGCCCATGTCGCTTGCTTCCGTACCATCCCCAATTGTTCTGTACTGTGTACACCTGTGCCTGCACCTCCTCATCTGTACCGCCTGCACCTACACTTGTAATTCTGCACCTGTACTGCCTGTACCGCAGCTGCTGGCCAACGAGACAGGCCCTGACTTTGTGGGCGTGCTGTTGGGGGGACTGGCCCCTCTGGAGCTCCTACCAGGGCCTGCATGTGGTGGCGCCCTGCTGATCCAGGCACGTGCCCTGTGCTTGCATGCTGGCATGCTGGCATGCTTGCATGCTTGCATGCTTGGGGTTGCTCGACTCGCACGCTTTTTTTGTTGGGTCGCGGCTAACACCAACTGGGCAGCCATGCTTTCGAGCAGTGGCTCATGCACCCATTCTGCCTTTGGAAGCCATACCTCCTTGAGAGGTCTACTGACTACTGGTGGATACCATCTATGAGGCATCTACCTGGTAGCCAGCAGCCGCGGTCAGTGCCCACCCATCAGTAACCCACCCACCAACCCAGCCACCCACTCCCCTGCCCGCCTGGCATCCTGATTGCCAGCCCAACGAAACCACACATGGGCCCATGCTCCCCATGTGCAGGGCCTGCCAGGCCTTACCCCCAGTGGCTCATCATCTGGCGGCAGGCCCATTCGCGTCCCAGGCGGTGTGGCACCTTATGACACGACGCTCATCGCATATTGTGGGGGTCCGGGAGCGTCTGGCGTGGACAACAGCGCTCAGGGTGCGTGGCTGTGGCAGATCACCTCAGACCAGCTCGCTCACATCAGCTCTGCGAGAATGTGATCAATGACTCACTCACACTTGGCAGACATGGCAGCCCAACATGTCACAACTTTACAAACAGGTCAGACACGACGCACATCGTGCAGGGGTTCCACGTGTCGATCCGTGGCTTCAGCAGTGTCTGCAGCCCACAACTACAGATGTAGATGCCCTGCAGTCCACCCAGCGGCACTGCCGCTCTTTTGCTTTTGTGGCACCAGCGCACGCGCCCTCAGGGCAAAAGGCGCCCATGCAAGCAGCTGCAGCAGAGGCGGAAGTGGTGCACTTCTTGAGGCACTCACGCACCCAGCTGCATCTCACCCACCCTGAACTGCCTTGAGCACCCCGGCTGAAACTAACTGTCTCAACCACATGCAGTGCCGGCCAAGCTCCTGGGGACATTGCTGCCTGGATTCTATGCATCAATCATAGCCGGCCTTGATGGCAATGCCAGCAATGGCAGTAGCATAAGCACCCTGGCGCTGCTGGCGCCATACTTTTGCCCACCGTCCAACGGCAGCTGTGACGTAGACGTGACGGTCCAGGTGCGCGCCTTCAGCTGCCTCCTTTTGCTCCCTGCCTGAATAGGCCCCTGGCCTGTTTTGACATGGTGCTTTTAAAGGCGAATTGCTGCCCCCTCATTACAGTTAGCACTCTTAAGATGGGCAGCCTCTTGACCTCAGCTGACCTTTTGGAGGCAACACACAACTCATGACCAAGTCGTGTCATGTGCCTTGTGATACTCGGTGGCTGATTGGCTTGGATGCCATCCAGCCCCTGTGAGTCAGCAGCACAAGGCACTTCTTGTGCATCTACATGACAGCTCAGCGATGCAACGCCGTGTCTGTCCTGTTCACACAGGCCAAGCTGGCAGCATACGATGCAATCGATCTGTGGGCCGACCCCAACGCCACCACCACCGCTGTCATCGATGGTCAGCTGCCTGACCTATCCTTTGGTTACCGTGCGACCGTGCTGGCGCTGCTTGACGCGGTGCGTACTGTACTGCGCAGTACGCCTGTCTGTCCAAGCAGTACATGTGCAGTACATCATTTGCAGGACATCGTCTGCGCACTGTCTGCGCAGTACATTACGACAGGGCGTACGCAGGGCATAACAATAATGACATTGAACTCAATGTGGGGTGCTTAAGCAGGACGCGTGGTGCCTAACCTGGCCACAGGTGTTTGGAGGGCCTCGCATGCGGTGGGACATGCATCTTTATGGGGCAAATGGCTTCGGAGTCGCGATGCCGACCCCAACCGTAGTGCCAGGCAGTAGCGATGGCAGTAGCGGGGACGGCGCGGCACTCCTCAACCTAACCTCTGTGACATACCAGTGGTCACTCTCAGCTGCTGATTTGGCAACCCTGACGGAGGCCCTGGTGTGTAACCCCAGGGTTATGGGTGTGTGAGCATGTGTGATGCGAGTACTGGCAGTGTTGCTGTGTGCAACAGTGCATGCCTCAACCTGTGCGTGCATGTCCGCATGGCTGGCACGCATGGTGTGCAAACTCCGGCATGGGCTGCTGCGTTAATGGCTTGCTGCATTGTACTGCCTCATGTCGCCATGGTTGTACCACCACAGGTCAACAACGCGTCCGTGCGCGGGGCGCTGGTGACGGTGCTGCCGCCGCACGCGCGCGTGTGCGGCCAGGTGCTCGTGTTCCGCCCCAACGCCAGCAACACGGACGGGGCACTGAAGCTGTCATGTGACCGTGACAGTGAGTTCAGGATTTCTTTTTTTGGGGGGGGGGGGAGAGGCACAGGCCAAGCGTCAGCGTCTGGTGGACTGAGGAATGGGCAGACTGAGACCGGGGCGGACATCAGACGCCAGATACAAGGGGCAGCACCACTCGAGCATCATGCGCAGTGCACCGCAGCAATGTGTGACGCTGTGGCTCATCCATTGCAGCTGTTGCAAGTGGGCCTAGGAGGGGGTAGGTTGGACGCCTGCATGCCGATGGGGCAGGTAGAGGAGCACGCTCACAGCCGCTGCTCGCCACCATCCACCAGTTTGACCCTACCACCCTGACTGCACTGCCCATACTTATAACGTCGCGCCTTCATGCCCGTTCCATTCTGCTTGCACCACCCTGACCTGTGTTGTACTGCTCTGACTGTACTGCTGTACCGCACAGGCGAGCGGCACCCACGCAAGCCAGGCACGCCCATCTCAGTCCCCGAGCTGTGCAACTGTACCGCCCCCACCGCGCTACTTCCAAGCAACGACCCCTTATCCACCAACATCACACTTTCCTTCCGCACCTTTATTCAGGGCGCAGCCGGCCTCTGCCCCAGCGCCACCCTGGCGGCAGTACAGGGTGTATTGGCGCAGGTGCGCACATGCATGATGTACATCTGCACATGATGTACTGCCCTGGGTGCAGGCACACTGGGCATGGCTGTAGCCGCTGAGGTTTGTGGCTGTACATCTTGCAGCTCTAGTACAGGCAGTTATAACCAGGATGTACATCCAGTGCCAGCACTACAACCTGTACAGCCAGTGTGGCAGCTGTCAGGCTCGACACTGCGGGCCCAATTCTCTGGCTCTCTGCCCCCCTCCCCCTTCCCCCCCCGCCCGCCTGGAGCAATGGAACACTATATACTCATACACTCATACAATTGAGTCACGCACGCAAACCCAGCACCCAGCACCCAGCACCCTGAACCTGGAGGCCCCCACACCCCTTGACACTTTACCCCCCATGTCGCACACACCACCACGTTCTTTCAAAACAAACACACGCGCGCACACCCATCCATCCCTTGTGTGCTTGTGCAGCTGCTGGGGCTGCCTGACCCCGACAGCCTCACTCCGCTGCTGTGTGATCGCTTTGCCACCGAGGCCATCTTCAGCTTCAGTGTGCCGGCCGGAGGCGCCGCGCTGCTACTGGTGACATCCGGGGTGCGTGGTAGCATGAGGGGTGCATGCATGGAGTGCACGCGTGCATGGAGTGTGTGCGTATAGTTTGGGTGGTGTAGCTGTACACCTCATGGGTGCATGAGCCTCCCAGCAGTTGCTGGGACCCGTGTTCCAATTCAGACCGAGTGTACATGGAGGGTGCATGAAATGTGCCAGCATGCAAGCATGGCGCACATGTGCGGCCGTGTGTGCATGGACTGTGGAGTGATGGGGCAAGGCCTGCTCAGCCTTGTGTACTCGGGAGCCCTTGTTCTCAAGCTGCCATGCTTTTTTTTTGCATCACCACCACTCTCATGACCTCACATCCGTCTTGTCTCTTGTGTGACCTGCCATGTGATATGGGCCGGACCTACCGTATCGACTTACACTTCACTTTTGCCGCACCTGCTCATGCGTCTGCGTGTCTTGTGTGACCGCCTTTACGTCACACCGTGTGATCCTCCATCCTGGCTTGCCTTCCCATAGCAAGGTGCACAGGCAGCACCCGTGACCAGTTGTCATCTTAATAATGAATTTATTGCTCGTGCCTACCCACGCAGATCTACAATGAGAGTACGCAGGCCGCCTTGGCTGGGCTGGTGACAGCGGTGGCGGGTGCACCGTACTGCGGAGCGATGCTGCAGGTACAACGGGGAGTGTGAAGGCGGGGATGAGCAAGCGAGTGTGAGCTGCATGGGCAATGGAGCATGGCTGCATGAGCCGAGGCTGCATGACTGACTGTGCGTGTCAGACGGGGGGGGGGGGGGGAT
>BDCZ01000130.1:105567-118338 GCA_001662365.1 Chlamydomonas applanata
TTCTCCAACACTCCCTACGAACACAAGTGCAACAACAGATGCTTTGTAACGCCGCGTCGACAAAAGCCTTGAAAACGGCATCACCACCCCTGACCTCCACAGGCTGATGCAGACGTGCTGGGCGCACTGGTGGCCTTGCTGCCGCTGTCACGGCCATGCAAGCTCACGCTAGACTTGCGAGTCGCTTGGCCGGTGACGAGTGGGCCCTACTGGGGGGGCCTGTACTGGAGTGACTCATCATCATCCCTGAACATCAAGGCTGCGTGCCTGGCAGCCATCTCTGGTGAGATGCTTGGCTGGGTTGGATGGTTTGACTGGTTTGACTTTTTTGACTGGTGCAGACGGGGTGACGCACGTTTGGTGAGAGCACGTGACTGCCTTGGGTGTGCGTGCGCGCACACGCGTTAAGGAGAGGGGGACACAGCTTGAGAGACATTTGGCTCGAAGGCAACACAGCTCAGGATAGCATCATGGGCAAGAAATGTGATGCGCCATGCTTTTGAGCTTATACCAAGATATCAAACCACAGGCCCTGCCTGCACCCCTCCTCAAACCCACCTGCCTGTACCGCAGAGCTGGAGCTGCCTCGGCAGTACAACACGTCAAACCAAAGCTCGGGCAGTCTGTACAGCCCGTACTGGAGCCCTGAGACACCGGTACGTACTGCTGTGTCTGCCGCTACTGCCGCCGCTGCTGCTCACACACCAACACACTGAATGCCCAATGCTGAGTGCTGGCCCGGCCCGGCAGTAGCACACGTCCTGCAGCACATGTACCGCCTGTGCCGCAGCATATCACACGTACTGCGTGTACTGCCCCATGATTACGCTTCATGTACTGTCTCACATGTGTACTGCCTGTACCGCCCGCAGTACATCTTGGTGGACGTGCCTGAGATGTGCCGTGCATGCACGCTCAGCCCCCCAGTCCCACCCATGGGCCCTGCCGGAGGAGCATGATCAGTGATGGCGAGAGTGTGGCAGTGGGGTGGGGGAGGGGGGGATGGGGGAGGGGGCGGAGCAGCCTGTAGTGCCCGGCATGCTGCCACCAGCAGACTCATGGCCCCTGAAGGGCCGGGGCCGCTGCCAGCTTCAACAGTGCAAGGTGCTCCAGCTGCTGGCAAAGTTTTAGAGGACGGATGGGGCTGCCCAGGTGTGCTCACTATGATGAGCCAGCTGTGAACGTTTGAAGTGGGGGGAGGAAGTAATGTAAGGCGCATGCACGCATCCTCCCTAGTGTTTTCTAGATTCGTCTTGTGTGTGTATTTGCTGCGCTGTCCGTCATTGGGCATATGACCAACAGGATGCAATATATATGAGGAGTGCGGATGTCCAAACTGCCCATCTACATATGGATCTGGGATTTGCTTGGCTGGCTAGCTTCTGGCATGCTTGCATGGATAGGATGCAGCATGATATGGAGGTCCTGAGTGAGAAATGCAGGTCCTGACTGAAAGCGGGGGTCGGGGGCATGTTTGGGTATATGGAAGTTTTGCTGGTGGCACGCTTGCTTGAGCGCAACAGCAAGCAGCTGCCAAGCACTTGTGTCATCCTTGGCCGATGACTTCACTGCACTTGCTTGGATGGTTGATTTGGGTCGCTGATCTGAACTTTACCCTTAGTTGTCACTCGAAGCACTGCTCTATTTACCTTGCCAGCAACACTGCTGCCTTGCTACGTTCCTGCCCTCGTGCCCTGCCGGATGCATCTTTGTTCCAAGGTGGCCTAAGGAGAACATGACAGACCCACCTCTCTGCGCATGTGGCAGCTCTCTGCAGCTGCCTGTCTCTAGGGCTCAGCGGGGGCAGCTGCTGTGGAAGCAGCTTGCTCATGGCATTACTTCAGAGCAGTATGTGGCATGCGTTAGTCTGAGGTGGGGCGATTGCAATGGTAAACGCAGGGGTGACTGGTTCTGGACAGGAGCAAGCCCAGGTGTGGTGCTGACCGACTAGTGCCATATACAATTCAACATTGCGTACGTATGGATGGGCCGGGCTGATGACCTTGTGGGTCAGAGGATTGTAAAAGCCGTTCACACAACCTCTCTTCATTCACCCCCCACCCCCACCAGGGGCCGTTCATATGCTGCCTGGCCCGCTCAAACTCCCGCTGAAGCCAAGAGTACATCGCAGCACCGGCACACAGCCGCGGCACTTGCAGGCGTGTGCGCACAGCCGCAGGCTACACAAATCAGCTGTACATGGCTGTACAGCTGTACAGCTGCAGCCCCTGACGTGGGCAGCAAACACAACCCAGCTCCAGCGCGGCCATGGCATTTTGGATATGCGGTCAAGCGTATACATCGTACGACCTCCTTCTGGCAGTCTACGCGCTGCGCAGCCGTGGCCGCTCACGCAAACAAAGAAGAGTGCCATACATCGATAACAGGAGCAGCTCATGCAGTCCGGGGTGGTCCCCAACTGGACACCCAATTGACCTCCTTTGCCAACCCCTTACAAAAGTCCAGTCAAAAGTCCAGCAAGCAAACCCCCAGCAGCTACAGAGGGCCACTCACCGCCACCAACGCACACAGCGGCCTGCACGTCCCGCAACTCCCCTCTCAATCCTCTCAAACTTGAACCCAACAACCCAGACCTCAACTCCACAAGTGCGGGAATGCAGGCTCCTTACTTGACCCCCACAGCAGCGACCCAATCACGCGGCCAGCAGCAGCCTGTGTGCTTCCAGAGCGTCCGCCATGTCCTTGATCGTGCGCTCCAGGGGAAGCAGCTGGGCCTGACCCAAGCCCAGCGCCTCGCGCGCCCTGTGACCACACAGCGCGCACAGCCATGCGTGCAGCGCATCAATGACTTTACAGTCCGCTGATAGGGAGGGGGGGAGGCAGGCGGAGGCGGGGAGGTGGGATGAGTTGCAGGTACTTTGCAATGCGGGTGCACCTGCAGATGCCAGCAACAATACATATGAGGCTGTGAACCCTCATACCCAAACGCACCGCGTGTTGTCGACCACGGGCCGTGTGCCATGCAGCGCACGGGTGATGGCGGCAGGCAGCCCCATCCAGGGGCCCAGCACCAGGCAGGCAGTCTTAGGGGCCGGCAGCCAGGGCAGCCATGGCCGTAGCGCGGGCCGCGTGGTGCGCAGCACCTGCAGGGCACAGCCAGGGGTGGGGCACGCTGATGCAGATGCTGTAGCGCATAGATGGCGTTGGGGTGTACAGCTGCGCATGCATCGCGTCTTCATGTGGGGTTATGGTTATAATTACACAGGCTGAGGCGCAACGCACACTGAAACAGCGAACGCGGCTAAGGAAAACCGGCCTGGCCTGCAAAAAGGGGAAGGAGACGCAGGAGGAACAGGGGCAGAAGAAACAAACAACAGAAGAGACAGAAGTGGGGTGTGCAGCTGCGCATGCATCGCGTCTTCATGTGGGGTAGTGGGTCATGCCCACAGCTCCCATCGGCAAGTGGCCGACCCCACCTCACAAGCATTGGTGGGCTGCAACCCACATGCATCCTGCTGCTGCTGAGCTGTTGGTGGGGGCCATGGCATTACTCCGGCTCGATGCGCTGCAGCCATGTCACGCCGCTAGTCCTGGAGCCTGACAGTAGTACGAAGCCTGACAGCAGTACAAGGTCCTGCCACAGTAGCGTGCACAGGAGCCGTACCAAGGCGGGGTGGGAGGATGCACATGCCGATGGGATGCTTTCAGCAATGAGACCTCGGGACCCGAGCCCTCAAGACTCCTTTCCCCCTCAGGGCTATTTGCCATGGTTACGGTTATGGTTACACAGGCTGAGGCGCAACGCACACTGGAACAGCGAACGCGGCTAAGGAAAACCGGCCATGGTGTCCTGTGCCTACCTTGGCCGCGGCCAGCAGCGGGTACACCGGCCGCCCCGCCAGCAGTACACGCCCCACCAGCTGGGGTGCCACCAGTGCGCGCGTGTGTGCAGCTGCCACGTCCCTCACGTCCACAAGTGTGGTGCCCAGGGGCGGTGCGGCGACGGGTATGCCGCCTGTCGTGAGGACGTGCAGGCATACACATATTTCAATAATAAAAACATGGCGTGTCACAGATGTACATACATACACATACTCTGGGTGGCAGCAAAGCCGGTAACAAAGGATTTTAGTGAAATGCCGTGGCGTAGGCAACTTTCCTACTGTGGTTCAAGCTGTTTGGAAACATATCATAAGCCTCCTCCTGGGAGCATATGCCAGGGCGGCAGCTGCCAAATTGGGGACAGCGCAAGCTGTGGCCAAGGGAAATGCGTGGGGGACGGCAGGAGAAGGAAAGGACCTGTCAGTTAGAGGAACAGGAGGGCCATGTCCATCGTCATAAGCCTACGTAACACACACCCATCGCGGCAGCTGACCGGAGCTGACCGGGGCCCCCTCACCCCGCATAATAATCATATCAACACGGCATGTCACAGATGTGTCTGCATGCCGGAGCCTGACAGTCGTTATCTAAACACCATCACTAGAGGACCAAGCCAGCCTTAAATATCGGGAACCGCCCCGCTACAGCACCCTCTTGGAAGCGAGCACCGCAAAGGTTAGCACCTCACCCCGCATGAGCCGCGTCATTTGCGCCACACTCTCACTGTCCCTTCGGCCAGATAGCGGCGGCCCCCACACAGCGCCCGGCAGCACTGCCACCAGCCTCCACCTGAGGCGTGACACGTGCCTCGAACCAGGAGCACGCAGCAACATACTCGGTTCGTCTGTTGCAACGAACACAGCATGGCAAGCATCTTGAGCGTTCCAACACACCTGCAACTGAAGCAGTGGGCAAGTAGCCAGTAGCACTGACAGGGACGGCCGCAGGAAGCAGCAGCAGCAGCAGCAGCAGCAGCAGCAGCGGTCCCTTGACTCACCATCAGCCCCCCCACCTCCCCATCTCACCCCCTCAACACGTGCGAAAAGGAAGTGGGGACCCCTCAATTGCTGCTTGCCAGCCAGCCCACTCACCGGCCAGTCTCCCCGCCCTGAGCCTCCCATGCCTTGTGGGCCAGCCGCTCGGCTGCCGCCTGCGGCCACATCATGCATCAAGGTGGGTGCAGGCCAGCAACGCCAGGATGCAGGCCATGAAGGCATGCCGGGAATCTCAGGATGCAGCTGGTCACAAAAGCGGGTGCATAAACATACATTGCAACATGGGTGCACGAGTTGGGTGGCTGAATCAAGACATGACGCTATAATGTGTCGCTTGCCCACTGCACCTAGGGCTGCTGCTGCTCCAGCCATATGGTTGACCTCGAAATGCTGACTGCTGACTGCTGAGCTACCTGTTCAATACTACTGTATCAATTGCTCGAGCAGTACAGCAGTACAGCTGTACATGCGGTGGTGGTGCCTTAAGCCATACAGCATCACTTCCCACAGTGCAGGTGCATTCAGCAGTACAGCGGTATGCGCAGCAGTACCAGAAGCCGTTCAGCTGCACACCGGCAGTACACGCGCCTTGGCAAAAAAGTACGCGAGGGGGCCGTCCGCTGCCGACTCATTGCCATCAACTGAGCACCAGTCCGCCTCTGCGGCGAGCCAGCCAGCGACACAGCAAACAGGAGGCATGGCAAAGCGGTTTGCAACCGTTTCCGACATGGTACGATGCTTTACCGCAGAAAGACCGATTGCAGAAATGCATCTCTGTCGTATCTCCCATACCCACCCGTGAACACGTGGCCCTTGCCACGCTCCCGTGGGCTGACCCACACAGCCGCAACGGAAGATGTGACCACCAGCGTGGTCACACTCGGCTCCGCGGCCACCGCATCCAGTACTGCCTGTGTACCTGCAAGCCAGTACAGTGGCGATGGCCGTTACATGACCGTACTGTACTGGCAGTACAGCACCCCGTGGAGGGTGGAGGCGGTACGTACGGCTGAGGACCTGCAGGCCACGCAGCTGTTGCTGGGAGCATAATAATCATATAATCAGCTACGGACACCCACTTCCCCTTGCTCTGTAGCCAGCACATCTCACCGCATACAGCCCAAGATATCATTTCTTCATTTGTCAGATGTAAAGTAGTTGCTGCTTGCAGGCTCACCTGTCAGCGCAGGAGTAACCACCGCAGCCCGCTCCCGGCCGCGGGGCAGCGCCAGCGCATACGTCGACGCTGCGTGCACCACTGCAGCGCAGCCCGCTACCGCAGCACGCAGCGCGCCAGGCTGCGTACAATCCGGGGGAGGATGGGTTTTGGGTGGGATGAAAGGCAGCAGAACGCTTCTTGCATGCCATTCAGATGCCTGACCCCAGGCGCTGGACATGCATCCGGCGAAGCGTGTGCAGACAGGCTAGACAGCCTCTACCTCTTATGTGGCACAATGTGACTAGCTAGCCGTACTGCATGCAAGCGTGCACCAGCTCAGTTGCGGCAAAGGCAACTTGCATGATATGAGAGTTTTGGGGATTAAAGAAACAGGTCATCAGGCTCAAGAGTGTATGTTTGCGAGCACCTATGGATCAGGGGTACAGCGTGTTGTTGCCCCCGCCCGCACAGCCTGTAGGATATGAACGGGCCGCCAGACACCTGGTCACGGTCTGGCAGGGTATGGGTAGGCCACCATAGTCCCCCCTCACCTCGCTCCGGGTTTGCCGGAATATGAACGGGCCACTAGAATCCTGGCATGTGCCGCCCATGCACCCATGCGCCCGGTTGACACTTGACCAGGCCCGCCTGCACCTCACCTGCACCACAAGGTCCGCCTGGAACACCTTCAATCGCGTGGCTGCACCAGGCAGATTGCGCAGGTGTCCCCATGACTGCTCATTCGCCATGTCCCTGCGGCCCAGCAAAGGCAGGCGGTCATCACAAACAGTGGCACAGCATGGGCTGCAGTTCGTGACAAACTGGAGGTCTGTTGTACAACCAATGTCCCCTGAACATGTATGGAGCCCGTGGATAGCAGTTGTGTGAGCAGCCTTTGTACACACACTCAAGAGTGGTAAACACACACCTTTGCCTGTAAACACACCTCCATCAGCTTGTCAACAACATCGACCAACAAAATGGTTATTGGTTCAAGTACCATTCAAGTATGGGTCTCTGGCTCTGTTGCCGCACGCACCTCACAACCACATGCACCGTGGCCCCCGCTGCCAGCAGCCGCCGCACGATGTGGCTGCCTACATATCCACCACCCCCCGTCACACACACCTGTGTGCGAGGCAGCAGGACCAAGCCACCTGGCCGTGAACACTCCACACCCCATCTCTTGGTAGAGGCTGGCGTGCAGACAGATCTGATTGTGTTGCATTGGTCCACAGTGTACCGTACCATGGTCTGGTTAAGTGGTATATGTACTGTATGAAATGGTGTGGTGCCGATAAGCATGCTGTCATTGGGCTTCCAACAGGGTGCTAGGTGCTGCAGTGGGGCGGCTCCCGGTGTTTAGGGCTGGCTTGGTCCTCTAGTGATGGTGTTTAGATACCGACTGTCAGGCTCCGGCATGCAGACAAATCTGTGACACGCCGTGTTATTATTAATAATTGGCTCCGGACCAAGCCACCCTGGGTCAGCCCAGTATATGCCTGTGCCATGGTGACGTGCATGCAGCACGGCGGGTGGGGGGTGGGGGGTGGGGGGGGCCAGTCACATGGCCGCAGCATGGGCCATCTAGGCTCAGGTAGGGCATGGGCACGTTCCAAAGCCGGAAATGGGAGTACAAAGCTGTACAGCATGGCCGCTTGACCATCATTCAGCATGACACGCACCTGCATGCCACGCAGCCCCTCGCGCTCCTGGTCTGTCAAGGGGGGCTCCAGCTCAGGCAGCTCTACAGTAGGCAGCTGCTCCTCAGCCCCACGCCCCCTTTGGCCCCTCCCCTGCTCATCCAGCTGACCTGCTGTGCCACTGGCAGCAGTCATGGGCCCAAGGGGCCCCTGAGGCTCTGCCGCCACTCTTGCTGCCTTGTGAGAAGGGCGCCTAGTGCCCCTGTTGACAGCTGCCCCCGCATGGGAACCCATGCTGGTGCGGGCACCAGCCCATCTCCGCACCCCAAACGCTGTCATGACAAGCACCAGCACCCCCACAGCGCCCACAACGCCCGCATTCACCATCCCCCGTGCCACGGCTGCACTCGTGTGTGCAGCAACCTCCGCTGAGCTGGCTGCAGCATCCAGTGACCCACACACAAGCCCATCTCCCTCCGCCCCTGCTGCCTCCGCTGCCTGCTCAGCTGTGCGAGCAGCTCGTGCAATGCTTCGCAGCAGGCTGGAGGCTCCCAGGGCCCAAGATGTTAGGGGCCACCACAGTAGCAGTGTACACCCCCATAGGACCAGCGCAGCTGCACCCAGCAGCACCACGGTGCGCCTAACATTGCCAGGCTTGGGGGGCATGGCACATGCAGCTGTGGGGTGTGCAGTGCGAGGGGTGACAGGTGCTGTATGTGAGTAGGAGGACGAGGGGTGGGCGGTAAGGACCGCAGTCAGGAGCAGGCTTCGTACAACTCCGTGTCTGATCCGAAAACTGAGCTGCTGCTGTTTTGTACTGCCTTCAGTCAACTACTGGCAGTTGTCAGCGTATCAGCAGTACAGGGGAGCCCAGAGAACTTCAACTTCCAAAAAAGCGCATGGTATGTACCTTGTTCACAACTCATGAGAGCCAATGCGACACCTGCGCAGAGCATTTGTACACCACAGGCCAAAAGTCGCAGATAGGTTCGCGGGTCGCAGAAATTGAAAGGTTTGGGTTCAGTTGGGTTCGTTGTGAAAAAGGGTGGTGCCACGCCGTGTTGTGCCAGCTGAGGGGCGCAGCATGGGTGTGGCATGCTAGATAGATAGATAGACTACGCGCACGACCATGCGGTCGCGGCGTGTGTTAAGAAAGGGGCTGAAGTGGTGCCACCTAGACGCGCTAGGAGGCAGCGCAGGGCCCCCACCGGAAGGGGTGTGGCATGGATATACCAGCCCCAGGGTGCGTGCATCATCTGTGTGCCTCTGGATGTGGGGCTCAGGTGACCGGCTGCTGCATGCATGCCATGTGCAGGACTGAAGAGTGCGTGCAGCTTGCCTGGCAGCGCACACCAACAGCTCCAGGGCTGCCCAAGCTCCAGCTGTGAATCCATCACCCACAGCAGACTGGCTGCCAGATTAGCATGTGCAGGCTGCTGTTGTTGCTGCTGTGGTTGGTGGGTGGGTCTGTTGCTGCTGTGGTTGGTGGGTGGGTGGGCGATGGCGGCTGCGCCTCCATGGCTGCTATGTTGGCGCGCCAAGCCTGCGCTGGGTGAATCAGTCTGGGGGTGGGGGTAAGGATGGAGGGGTTGTAAGTGCACTGTGTGAGTCTGCTGCGGGCACATGAGGTTCAAGCTCACTCATACATACACAACACCAGGGCTCTCAGGGCAATGTGTGCTCTTCTCAGTCTGCAGTAATCTATGTTTGCCAGGTACTTCGACTCCCCAAAAAAGCGCATGGTATGTACCTTGTTCACAACTCATGAGAGCCAATGCAAAACCTGCGCAGAGCATTTGTATGCCACAGGCCAAAAGTTGCAGATAGGTTCGCGGGTCGCAAGGTTCAGTTCGGCTACTGCCACATGCCCTTGCATGCCCATGCATGCCCATGCATGCCCACAGGCATGCCCACTGGCATGCCTGCACGCAGTCCCTGCATGCAGAGGTTCCAAACTGCCATGCATACCAGCTGCATGCCCCGTGCAAAAACCGCTCAATCCGCCTTCCCGCCCCGACATGCCCCCTGGGGCTCGCCCCTCCGTGTCCTGGATGCATGGAGCGGCTCCTTGCCATGGCTGCTGGCTGCCAGCCGTAGCCATGCAGGGCCCCAGCTCACGAGGTTCAGCAGCAGCAGGGCGGCGGCAGCACAGATGGGCACACACCGCAGCCACGCGCTGTCCACATGTGTGGGCACCTGTGTGCATATATGCAAGACGGACGCAGCTGTGTTATCACTACTATTATGATTAATATGATTATTATTATTATTATTATTATTATTATTATTATTATTATTATTATTATTATTATTATTATTATTATTATTATTATTATTATTATTATTATTATTACTATTATTATTATTATTATTATTATCAGGCGCAAGTGTGGGTTTGTGCGTCGCTATGGGGCATGTACCCTGGCAGCCCCCGCACCCCATCCAGCCCCTCAGCACGCTGCCTGTGCGCACGCAGCATGCCAAATACAGGGCAGCTGTAGGTAGGCCACAATTTGAAACAAGACTTTCATGCACTGCACCAAATGCAGCCCAGCTGCAAGGCAATGCACCCAGGCCCCAGAGCATGCAGTCGCGCACCAGCAGCGCCAGCAGGGCATGCAGCAGCAGCCATGTCACGCCCCCAGCGACTGCTGCGCACCCCGCCAGCTCTAGCACCCAAAAGACGAAGGGGGGCAGCATCTCCCCCAGTGCTACCACCACAGGCGGGCGGGAGAACGGCCCAGCAGGGGCCCCAGGGACAATGCTGCTATGGGCTGGCATTGGCGCTGATGACAGGTCCGTTAGTTCAATGCTGGGGTAACAAATTCGTTACTGAGCTGGTAACGTCTGGATTTGGACTGTGTGCCAATTGATACAGGGCCCACACCCCTCCAATGACATGAAAACGCTGACTAAGCAGCAGTACACAGATGAAAATATGGCAGTACACGGGCCCCCCAAGAATCCTTACACACCAGGGATGAATAGGTGACAGCAAGCCAAGCAACCAGCTGCCTAATTCAGGGAATGGACAACAGGGGCAGGGGAAGAATCAAACAAAGAAGCAGAGGCAGTACCCAGGGACAAGCAGAAGCTACCCCCCGTCATCTTCTGTTGTCACTCATTAGAACTGTAACAACGCACCCCGCCGCTACAACTGCTGGCACGAGCATACCCCATGGCATGTGCCCTTCGGCTTGCATCTGTGCAGCCTGTATAGGCAACTTGTCAGCAGCGCCGCAGGGAGGAGGCTGGTGGCCCTGCCCCCTGTTGATGGAAGCTCTCTACTGTCTGACACCACAGCACGCCACAGCACTATGAGCGCATGCACCGCCTCATAGAGCCCCCACCGTGCACTTCCATGTCACTGCACAACCACCACAACCACCAGCACGACAAGAGCAGCACGGCCAGCAAATGCATGCGACGCACACAGGGCAGTCAAAGCCGGAAGGGTCCGTCCGTCCGTCACATGTGTGATGCAATACAACACAATGACCCTTCACCTGACTGGTTCTTCTGAAGACCAGATCTGATCTCATCACCTGCTACCACGCCCACAACCAGGACACTGCAGATGCGGCTGCATTGCGCCAAAGCCACCCAATCGGACATCGACTCAACATGTGATGCGGCAACCCTGCTGCCCGTATCGTGCAAGCCAGCATCCACTTCAAGGCCTCAATAAGAGTCTGCAGCTGGCTCTGGCTCATGCAGCCAGCCATGCGAGCAACCATGCCTGCCTGCCTGCCTGCCTATGTCGTATCGTGCTGGCCCCACTCAACCATCACCCCCTGCCCGAATGGCGTAGCAGGTGGGCCAGGAAGCCGCGGGCCCGTGGCCTGGGCGCCTCTGTACCGCCCTCCTCTGCCGCCCTTGCCGCGGCTCCTGTGACTGAAGGTGCCGCCGCCGCCGCCACCGGCACCTCCGCCACTACTGAACGCTGATCTGCTGCAGCTGCGGCAAGCAGCTCCCCAGGCAGCGCCTCCGCCACACCCTCCTCCTCCTCCTCCTCCTCCCCACCTGCTGCCGTCACCACTACCGCCACCGGCTGTACCGCCTCCGCCGCTGGCTGTGACGCCGCAGGACGTGTACTGCTGCCGCGCTTGTACAGCGCCTCCGCGTCCACCTCCTCCATGTCTGACACGGAGTGTGACTGTGACGAGGCCGCGGCGCGCGCGCGCCCCCACCCCTGTGCCCGCCCCGCCCCCAACAAGCTGTCCTGCTCAGGCGCCTCACCCCTCCTTCGTGTGTCCCTGGCATCCTCCCCTCCCACATCAATCCCCATTGCCCCCAGCTCCCGGAAGACAGCCGCCGACTCTTTCAGTGCCTTGGCGTTGCGCGCCTTGCGCGCCGCGGCGCGTGCGGCCATGTCTGCCGGGTCGTACGACGCGACAAACGCGGCAACCGCCGGGTCAATCTCCGTACCGCCTGACCCATGAGCAGTACTGGTGGTGTGGTAAATGCCGCCGCTCTTGTCCCGCAGCGGTACACCGTACATCTCATCAAACGAGACAGAGTCATCCTTCTCGCCCTCGTGGCCCTGCAGCGTGGCAGTTGGTGGTTGGTTGGTTAAAGGGCTCAACAGGTTTTGGTGGATGAAAAAGTGGGGTACAGGCAGTCGGCAAGGCGCAGCAAGTACGGAAGTACTGGGTTGGGGTGCGTGATGAGTTCCATTACGAGCCTCGTGCTTTGCATGCAGTACTGTACCACGGTAGCCCGTGCCAGCAGTACACTGCAGTACAGCTGCGGTACGGCCACGGCGTACCTTGTTTGCGTCCCGCACACGCCGCGTCATCTCCTCCAGTTGCGCGCGGCTGACACGTGGCGCGCCGTCCCCTGCTGCGTCTTCCTCAGCCGCCCGCCGCGCGTCCCACAGGTCGCGCACCATTGCGATCTGACGGTTGGATGGCAGGTGGCAGTTTGGCGGTTGGTCGGTTGGCGACGGGGTGGGTGGCAGGTCACTGCTCGTGCGTCATGCTGCCCCTAACTTGTGCGTCCACCCTTCTGGCTTTTGGTGTGCATTCCCCTCCCCCCCCCCCTCCAGTGCGCTGCGCACCAGGCATTCAACAGTGCCAGCAGGGCAGGCCCAAAAAGCTCCCTTGAATACGCCCTCCACCCTTTCCACCCA